>OY735210.1:13972233-14237233 GCA_963457665.1 Thysanoteuthis rhombus
TTTTTTTTTGAAGTAGGATCAGATGAAATAATATTCACATTTTGGGGTGAAGCATTGTCAATTATTATAATTTTTCAAGTAGTCTTTCCTTTATCTTCTCTCAGTTGATTTTTTAATCACATCTTCTAATATCATGAATCATCTATAAAACTTGTATGAAAATATATGCTTACATACAAAAAGACGTGTATACATTATCTTCGAAGAAATATGTTTATTGCATTTTGCATCACAATTTAGATTTACGTTGCGATGTAAATATTTAAATAAGTACATTTACTTATATATTTTTATGTAAATATATCTTTACATATCTAAGTTCATCCAATAGTTATATGAGAAGACACCTCTGCATGGAGCAATGCTTATTGAGCTTGTCTTGTAACCCTTCACCTCAGTCGTAAGTTCGATTCTCATTTGATCCAAATCCAAATGGCCTTGTGTCAGACTAAACTGATCTTAGTTAATATCCATGAAACAGCTGTTTTGTGTTTCTAAAATGTATTATATTGATCACACTGTCTGGGTGACTGTAACTCCAGACCGCAGCAGATGGAGACTTGTCATTAAGACATATATCCTGACGAGCAAGTGAAGGAGGGGGGACCAATTGGAAGCTAAAGAGAGCACAAATTGCCAAAGGAAGTGACAACAAGTACCATGCCAGGAGCGGGCAACTCCCTCAGAGTTTATCAATCGAAGACAGCACTGTCACAGCAGGCGCTGCAGATCAATCATCGGCCAATCTATGGAGCATACTTCATCCCGGAGATAGAGAGAGGCCAACAAAAAATATGAAGAAACACTGATATCAACACATAAGTATATTATCTACGTTTCACTATAAGTGAATATAACCCATGGATAAACAGTTTTTTTTTTATTGGTATGGGGATTCTATGTGTTAAATTTATGAAATTGTTTCCTTAACTTTATTATGAAGTTGGAGAGATCGATTACTGCCGTTAAAATCATTTTCATTCAGGCTATAACCAAATAGCTAGAATTAAAGTAAAAAGATATGAAGAAATGGTTCTTAGGATTGAACTCTTGACCGACCCTTAAATTTTATTATTTGAATTCAAATTTTACAACAGTATATCCTCTATCTTTCGTTTCTCATTTGCCAAGATTTAAAAGCAGAATACTTGCAATACTTTTTGCCTGGAAGGCAAATATTTGTTGCTATAAGCTTTAAAGTAGTCAGCTAATACTGTCTTACTGAAATTTTCCAAAGATAAAATGCGAAAGCTTCTTTTACGAACATACCAAGGTGTACTTCTTTGCTCAGTATTAAGCCTAAAAAACGAAGATTCAGTCTTTAATTATGCATATTTCTCTCCTCAGATGGGATCTCACGTCTCTATATATCTCTCCTCTAAGAGACCCAAGAAAATCCATGGACTGTAATATTTTTCTATTTATTTTCACGTGGCCCGTCTTTTTTTATGAATGTATGAGTGTATTTTCCTGTGAAATCGTATGCATCAGGCTCAACCCGTATAGTATCAAATATTCAGCAGCTTCCATTCAATGCCATACGGTATTTCTGAATCTTTCATTTTTCATACCTATTTCCCGTTCCATTCCCAGTTTATTATTAAAATTTTTTTGGATGAATTTATATCGAATTTGAATTATGCAGCCTCCCCGATTTGGCGGGAAAAACGGTGAGAGGCGCCATTTTCCTCTTTGCCAATTTCTAAAACGTCTAGAAAGTTTTGGCGGGAATTCGAAAAGTGGTCTTGTCTGTTTTTCTTACGTTTCATTTCCTTTCTTTAACATTTCTTTCTTCCTTCTCTTGTCATAGCTGATGGTTCGAGATGGTAATGGTGAAGCGGGTGGAGTGTACAGAATTGTGTCTCTAGTGATGGATGGATGGAGTTTCGCTCTC
Source organism: Thysanoteuthis rhombus (assembly GCA_963457665.1). Classification (NCBI taxonomy): domain Eukaryota; kingdom Metazoa; phylum Mollusca; class Cephalopoda; order Oegopsida; family Thysanoteuthidae; genus Thysanoteuthis; species Thysanoteuthis major. The sequence continues at coordinate 13,974,128 of OY735210.1, forward strand.
CGGAGATTAGGTCTTTCTGCTTGACGGCTCGGCGTATGTGCCAAGTACTTTCGGAATGGCGGCCATTTTCTTTGCAATGATTACAAAATGTCTTCCTTTTTACCAACAGTTCGATACAAATGCAAAAACGCACACAAATATGTATATAACTGAATATATACGATTCAATAAGAGTTCAATGTGTGTGTGTGTGTGCATGTGTGTATATATATATGTGCTTGTGTGTGTATTATTTACAAAAGTACAATCGCACACAAACATGTATATATATATATTATTTAGTATATATATATATATATATATATATTATATATATATATATATATATATATATATCAGGGAGGAAGAATGATATACTCAAATATGCAAACACAACAAAGCGCATAGATACAGACTCAGGTCGAAATAAACAGGTGAATTTATTTCTAAAAAAATTCCTCATCAACACAAAGCTACTTATTTACATCAATAACGTTGTATAAATCATAAAACACAAATGCAGACGCTTGCTTATTCACAACGCATTTGACACCCAGGCCTACATACATGAGTTGCTGTGCTTATTATGAAAGCAAGCCAACTTAGACATTAACAGATAACGTACAGGTATGAAAAAATGAATATAAACAGGGTACAAAGTAAGAACAGATAACAGATGGAGCAAAAAGCTAAACGATTCTTGCTCTTAGGACAGTAAACGCAGTAGGAAAAGACCTGACTCAAGATGGAAAGAAGATCTTTGATCAAGAAAACAGTAAACATTGTAACGGCACCATGGTCTTGCCTCAAAGGTACTCTTCTGTCCAACTCTCCAAAATATAGACGGCAAAAGATAAACATGTTAATTCTATAGTCATTCACATATTTACAAAGAGAAGAACCAACAACCTAAAAATCGAGTCAAAACAACGAAAACAAAAAGGAGAAAATCTAATTAACCTTCATCAGTATGTGGTACAATGTCACACGATAAGAGCTTTAATAACAGTAACTAGACCAACCAACTAAATCATAAATCAAACAACACACAAGGAAGATCTGAGATAAATGAAACTTAAAATCTAATTTGGAGAACTAAGGTGAGAAAACCACTTTTTACTCAAATGAATCATCTAAAAACATCCGAAACGTCTACTGATAATACGATACATCATTTTTGAATTCTTTTTTTTAAAGGAATGCAGACAAAAATTTTGTTTTTGATAATAATTTTTGAAATTTCATTGTATTTCTCTGGCAAATGAAAATAGGATTGGACGTATTTCTTGATTTGGCTCTAGCAAAGGGGAATAAATATTGAAGCTATTTTTAGTGAAATAATCATGAATTTCACAATGAGCTTTAATACATTTACATTAATATGCAGATATTAAGTATTTTTTCTTTCATGTTGAACATTAAGTCTCTTCTCGAGCCTCGCGTTAAAGTGATTGAATTTTAATATGCGAACCAGAAGTCGATTGTCTTAACGCAAAGAGCCTAGGCAAAATAGCCCTGGGAAAACTCTCGAGAAATACATTCGACTTCCTATCTCGAGCGACCTCTCATACTGACGTTCTGGACTTGAGTACTACGTAAGCAGTGTAGCGAAATACGTGTTTGCACATCGAACAAAGGAAACAATTACTTTCAACGGGAATTAGTAATGGGATTAATCGAGGAAGCACGGCCTCCCCTACGAAGAGTTTTGACTTGCCTAGCAAATCAGCATACAGCTTAAAAGTATCTACTGCAGTCCTGCATCATTTCTTCAGGAAAAACGTAGAGTAAAACCAGTAGATTTTAACGCGGATAGAATTGTTTAAACGCGTTATCAATGTACAGTTTGAGTTGGATAAAACGATTGAATAATGATTTTTTGCTGATTGTGTTCGTTTCTTTGCAGCAAGAAATATAATATCCAGACTTTTGACTGGAAAAATATCGAGAATCACATATACCAGAGAGAACTGTTTGTTTGTCTGTAATGCAAGAGAAAGCACCTAAACATGGTCACTAGCCATTTAGATTTGGTACGCATACAAAATGGATCCTCGGGGAGTTTTTAAAGTAATAAGTTTTCAGATTAAAAAGTTTGTGGTGTCTATTATCCTGATAACAATGATCTGATTTCAGTCTACTTCCATGCAATAACAAAAGCCTGATTCACTCAAACAGATTGAGCATAGATATTCGATGGATGTAAGGGAAGATTTTAAAGTGAAACAGTTTTGTGAATCCAAGAATTCATGATGGTGGTGTTTTTTTTAAGATAAGTTATGATTCAGTGAACGCGTAGTTCAAATTCATGATATTCTAACTTAGTTGGGAACAAGTAAAATAATGTTACAGTTTCTATGTATGCGAAAATGTCGTCAGCAGAACATGAGATGACGTGACTGACAAGACAAATTCACGGAGAACTCTGCAACGCCCATTGAGAGGTCTTGTGAATTTTATAGACGGTCTATGTCCAACGACGGTTGCTGGAAGGTTGATGATGATTCCGGAAGATTTCCCTTTATTGTTTGTCTTTTTCTTTTTTTTTCTCGTATTTTTGCATTGAAGGTCTCTTGAGTTTAAAGCTTAGAGGATATTTCATAAATTCAGCCCGAGCCCCCTTTGGTGTTTGTGTGCAGGGACCACGCACCTCTGACGATCCCGACGTAAGATGCGTGCGTTTTGGGTATGGATGTCAATAATCCGTCTAACGACACTGTCGAAGGCAGTGATATGTCGACCGACCGTGAAAACCGGACTGACCAGTTCAATAATTGACCTTCGGGGTCATTTAGCATGCGCCCAAGGCAGAAACATGGTTGATAGTTGTCTCCCTTGACCTCCTCGGATCATCGGCCAACGGTGTTGAAAAATGTGGACATGACTTGAGAGTCCGTTAAGTGGACGAGGAAGAGAGCCGCCGGGAAGAAGAGAGGAAGGGAAGAAGAAAGATTGATAGATTGGTCTGTGTGCCTGCGGAAAAATGAATTAATAAAATCTGATCGTATCAATGTCGTTTTTGAATAATACGATTACGGATGATAAAAGCAACAAGTATGTCTCTGTATGGAGATGCGATTGTTTCGAACAGGGGTCGGCAAACATTTTGGGAGGTGGATCGGATTAGAGATATTTTCATGATTAGCGCTCAGATAGTGTAATGGTTAAGATGTTTGCTTCACACCCATAGGATGGCGAGCCTTTGGTAGAGCAAGATTAACCTTTAAAAACAAGAAGATCCCGTTAATCCTGAAAATAAGAGTGTACAACCAATGCATCCTCCCAATAGTCACTTATGGAGCTGAAACATGGAACCTGACAAAGAGACTGACCCGCGAATTGAGAACCATGCAACGTGCATATGAAAGAATTATGCTTAACTTAATATGGAGACGGCTCAGTACATCTGGAAGCACAGTACATCTGGAAGAAGACAGGAGTCAGGGACATCATAGAATCCATAAAAAATCTCAAATGGCAGTGGGCTCGCCATGTTGTAAGAATGATAGACAACCGATGAACATCGATACGGGTAAAAAAAATCACATGCACAATCGAGGCTGGCAGAGACAAGCCAGACAAATTCAGAAAGTACTGGCTCCACGACGCCCACGGTAGAAAAGTGTGGCTAATCCTGAGGAAAGTGTACGTCCAACGTAGGATGTTGAAAGACTGATGATGATGATAATGGGTGAAAAGTGTAGAAAATTCTTCATTAGGACAATTCTTTGTGCACTCAACGGTTACTTGAGTTCACTCTAATTGTGATTAGGTTTTAGGTATCCCTCATTTGGACACGCGTTTTAAAGTCATGGTTTCAACCAGACTCGAGACTTGAGACAAGGATCATTCATTCGTCCATGTTAAAGAATCTCGGACTTCATCACCGGCCTACATACCCTATAAGGAATCGTCTCTTGAGAAAGGGCGTTTTATCTTGTGGACCAAGATGAATAAAATTGAAAAAATGATCTTTCAGCATGATGGAAACAGCTTGTTTTTTTCCATTAATTTAATATCTTCCAATATAGGAGTATATATCTACATAAACTCGGACTATAATACCTATGGAATTTTTTTTTTGGCGGGGATGGGGGTAAAATTGTGTTTGAAATTTTGTATATGTTAATAGAACAGCGGGAATGCATTGCGTTGAAAGATTTTTGCCATGAAACATTGATTCGTTTGAGGTCATTGCCCATGTACAAACACAAGCATACATGTGCGAACACACACACACACACACACACACACACACACACACACACACACACACACACATAGAAAACTTGCGATAAATAAAAGATGAGAATAAATAAGGATGAGAGAAGGGGAAAAGGGGGGGGATGATAGATCTTTTACAGTTCATGTGAAAATACAGATGAAGATCTGAATTCTCTCTTAAAGGGACAGAGACAGAATGATAGGATAAATGGTGGGAGTAGGACGAAGAAAATAAATTCTGTTTGAGTTAAAGAGAGAGAGAGAGAGAGAGGGGGGATTCGATGAGAAACAAAGATTGGTAAACGCGAACGAACGAAAAAAAAGAAGAGAGTGTGTATGTATGTGTGTGAGAGAAGGGAGAGAGACAAAGAAAGAAAGAGAGAGAGAGAGAGAGAGAGGGGGGATTCGATGAGAAACAAAGATTGGTAAACGCAAACGAACGAAAAAAAGAAGAAAGTGTGTATGTACGTGTGTGAGAGAAGGGAGAGAGACAAAGAAAGAGAGAGAGAGAGAGAGACAAAGAAAGAGAGAGAGAGAGAGAGACAAAGAAAGAGAGAGAGAGAGAGAGAGAGAGAGAAAGTATTCTTAGGAGACTTTAATCTCTCGGTTCAGGTATTTTTGAAGACTTTTTTCGGTGATAGTAGCATCCGATATGGTTAAACCCATCTACTTGTGACCTGGATCCTTACATTCTCTTTGGTCCTCAACGTTGACTTGGCAAAATCATTGCAGCTCACATTGCGTGAGACGAGAAATGGGGGTGAGATAAAAAAGAGGGGAGAAACAAATCAATAAAATAGTTTATAATAATTGATTTTAATGAATAAATGATAAAATTATCGTTATTTTATTGCTAAACCAAAACAAACACTGCCATGGCGGACTGAGATGAATATTGATAAAAGCAATAAATATCATGATGAAGGTAAATAGAAGTCAAAAAATAATAAGATGTATTTTCAATACTTCATCTGATAATAAAGATCAATAAAATAGTTGTTTTACTAATAACACTAGCACATTAGCCAAAACACTACTGGCAAAAGGTATATATCCATTCAAATGCCTCACGGACGTTTCTCCCCACGCTCATTTGTCTTCCTCTCATTTGTCTTCCACAGTTTTGCCTCACGCCCATTTGCCGGCCATCTTTCTTTTTATTCTATTCTTTACTGTTTGACAATCTGTTATAGATATCGGGATATTCGATTTTTGCCATTGATGAATAAATAACTTCATCTTACTCTTTGATATTTCAAAGGTCAACTTGGTCTTTTGTGTGGATCATCCTGACAATTCTCTCTCTTTTTTGTAGAGAGGAAAATTGCAACCAAAAATTCTAACTCAAGAACATCACCAGGACAAAAAAAAAACAAAACAAAAATCGGAGTCTTAATAAAACTCAAGTCCTCAAAGAGAGAGAGAGAGAGAGAGAGAGAGAGAGAGAGAGAGAGAATGGAGGGAAAGAAAGGAGAGAAAGAGAGGAAGAAAGAAAGGAGAGAAAGAAAGGACGGAAAGAAAGGAGAGAAAGAAAGGATGGAAACAAAAGAGAAGCGCTGCTGAAAAGCAAGAGGAGGGCAGAGAACTCCCCCATCCGATCACATCTTTAATTAATTAGATGGGGTTTATTGATTGCCCTAATTAATATTGATTACACAACTTTTAACGTCATCAAGCTACGAGAGGCAGTCAAAACAAAACCTTCAAGTCGGTCAATGAGGTTTTCCACCAATAATCTTGAATCACTCGCTCATTTCCTGACTTCTGTGCTTCCATCCTTCTGCGATAAATTGAGCTTACTACAAACGTCAAAACTATAGAGAATATTCCAAGATAAATTTGACATAAAACCAACGTTAAATGACTGCTGAATAGTGTGCATCTCTACGTCCTTTGCGAAGGATATTGGCGTGAGGTTAAAAAAAGTGAAGAAACGCAGGGTAGCCTACTCTCAAAGATTTCCCTTTCACTTGGAAAATAATTGAAATTTAATCTATATCAGATTCGTCTTGTGGCCATGAGATATTAGTAATTGTACATATACTGGCTAATTCTCCTTCTCGTCCGTGAATTTTTCAATTGGAGAATCTCAATGGTACATAGATAGTGAGAGAGAGCCAAACACCCCACCCCCAAAAGAAGGGAAGGCCGTTCCTGCTGTACTATACCAACAGTAAAGGATCAAAATGATTCTGGGGTTTAGAAGTAAATAAATATCGAAATAGCATTTACAAAAATCAAACCAAATTTTGTCTTTTGGTAGAATGTCGTGTATGAGGTGATCAGTTAAAATATTGAAATGTCGATGATCAATGAATAAATTTTATCTTTTTTTAAAATAAAAGATGACTTTGGACAAAAGTCCTTTTCAAGAAATAATATTTTAGATAATTTTTTGATAATTTTCAAACGATCGATTCTGGTTCATGCAGAGGCTACGGTGATTTATTTATGCGAGGTACGGATACATTCGCTTTGACTTACAAATATTTGAACGTGGAAGCACCACAGGGCGTTGCTAATAGTAATGAGAATAATGGGTTCTAGGGACTAGGTATACGCTAAGGCTAGCTTTAGGATTTATGATGGATATCACAGAGGGGTTCCATCAGGGTAGAGCGGAGTGAATCCGTGTAGTTGGGGGATTCGGGCACTGTAAGCCCTCGTGGGTAATTTCTTTAAAATATGGCCAATATCAAGGCTGTTACGAACCTGGAAATTGAGAAGTAGGTATACGCCGTATCCCCTTACTCTCCCTATTCCCATTCGACCACTACAACTGAGATAATGAGAAAGATACAGATAGATAGATAGATAGATAGATAGATAGATAGATAGAGAGAGAGAGAGAGAGAGAGAGAGAGAGAGAGAGAGAGAGAGGGCGGGGAGATAGTATCAAAAACGGAGAGTCAGTGAGTGATTAAACTCACATCTCACCACAATTGATTAAAAATAATGAAAACACAGGAAGACAATATTGATACATAATGTTATTGACAATGACAGCAGCGATAAAGATAACGGCTGCAATAATTTACTGATATGGAGATATTGATACTTATGATAATGTCAGGAATATCGATCCTCGGGGAAATTTGCAAACGTTGTGGCATAAGTATAAACCAGTAACGATCGAGTCTTCGAAACACTTCGGGATTTCAAAATTCAGATATTTCACTTGATCCCAATGGTTCTGAACATGGTGCACACACCTAACAAGGGGGGCACTGTGGATATATGGGGGGGGATTTAGAATTATTTGGGGTCAATTTGGAATGGGTAGATGGGCTTAACAAGGAGATTTCCTTAGCTCAAAACTGTATCGTATGAAGTTTTAACTTAGAATCTCCCAATTCTACAATAATGTTAATTCTTAATTATACAATACTATCAATTCTTAATTGAACAACGAAATATCCAACTAAATCTATTATAGATTCTATAGTGGCTAACGCTTGACTCATTAAGTATGGGATCTATAAAAGCGATGACGTAATCATGTCATTGCTACTAAGTTATACATAATATAGATCTTTCAAGAAATTATTAAGTGCCCAAAGTTCATTCATCAGTATTTATTGAACAGGGAATATGTCAATTCACAGTTATTCACCTTGATTAAAAACTCTAACGTTTAGTAATTTCTTGGATCTAACATTATATTGCAATACCATTTCAAAACCACGCATTTGTTTTATTATAGAAAAGGGACAACACATATTTAGAAGTTCACATGAGGTATGGAATAAAAAAGGCGAATAAACACTGTTCTATCCAAACCAGGAGATCAGACTTATTTGGTTGATGCAAAACTCTCCAGCATTATTCACAAAATCTCTTCTCCATAGAGATTCATAGCATCATCATTCAGTCAACAAACTATTTACTCTAACTTTCTATGCATTCACGTTACTTTTTCAATAAAGTGAATCTGAAATGAGGAAACGAATATGCATTTATCAAATTTGAACCGTAAAAACTGAGAAAGAAAACAGTTGTGTCCATAATCACAGACGCACTGGGGACAATCTAGAAGACCCTGGAGAATCATAAGAAAAATTAGAAAATCCAATGACAAATTGAGAAGATCCAGACGACACCACTTTTCAGCGAGAATTCTTAGGAATGTACAGAATATTTCTGGAGACTTGCATTCAGTTGGTCGTCAGCAAGGACCACTAGGTACATCTGATCTTGAGACTTGGATACTGGCAGAAAGCAAAAAGCTGGCTAGGTACCTGGACCTTGCTTTGGAGCTTACAAAGTAGTTAAGGTGACGGCATTGCCAATAGTGGCCGAAGCCGTGGGAGCAAAGTTGGTAAATGAACTAGGCATCCAGGAAAGTCGGCCAGAATTCTGAGGAGAGTCCTGGAATTATGGTGTATGACAGAGACTTGTTGTCACCCAACCTCAAGTGAAAGTCACCACTCACTGCTGATCTGAAAATCCTATGAAATAATAATGATAATGATGATGATAATGGTTGATTTCAGAATAGATTCAGATTCAATGGATTGATCATAAATTCATCCAAGTGGCTTCGAATGTCCGAATTCCTCGGTCGACCTTCCTTCCTCCTTTCCTTCCTTCCTTCCTTCCTTCCTTCCTTAGAGCCGGCTGATTCGTCATTCTTTCCCAACGCCGGCTGATTCACTCAGCTTTGAATGTTCAAATTATTCAGCCATCATCCTTGATGGATTATCTTCCGGATGCTGCTGCGACCCTTCCAACACTAACCACCAAACACATTTCGATCCCACCCCCAATTCAACCAATCCCTAATCTCATGCCTCGGTTCAATCTTTGTTACCCTCATCCCCCAGGCATGGTTCTCCGCGGAGCGTAATGGGTATATGGCTTACAGCGACGATGATCACAGTAATAATAATGAGGAAGATGATGATGATGTTTGAGTTGTTGATGGTGACGATGGTGATGATGATATCAACACCGTTTCTATATTTAAACCAAAGGATTATAAGAGAGATGGGAAGTTGTAAGGCTATGCAAATAACAGAACTGCGGAGTCGGTGAGAATACCAAGAAGGGCACAAGAAATTTAATGAGACTTGCTGTCACTTGATATCCACTTATGGCAACTGCATAGCTTTTTGTGAAAATACAATTATTACTATTATTATTATTATTATTATTATTATTATTATTATTATTATTATTATTACGATGAATTGAAATCATCATCAAAATTATTAACGCGATTAATAATTGCAACAGAAATATACTTATAGAATGACAAATTACTTTGCTCTTTCTCCGTCCGAAACAATGGATTCTTCCATTTGGAGCTGATAATTATACTTCTAAAACTATGTCCACCATTTGGAATAATGGATTCGTCCACTTGAAGAAAATCGTACCATAGAAATTTAAAAAAAATGTATCAATTAATTTCTTCACAGGGCTTAACTACTAGTGGTAATAATCTTTAAGATGTTTGGATTTCTTATATGACGAATTTCAATTATCAATTTTAACAAGTTTATATTTTATACTTTCATTACTGCCTTCTATCACGAAGCGTAGATCGTTTTGAATAACTCTACGACCGTTATTAATAAATGAATAAATAAATAGATGCGTATAGAAGTAGCCCCCGAGAAGATCTGAACTCGCATCTCATATAATTGAACAAACATCCTGGATATTGACTGAGGCTAATTATTTCAGATCAACACTGCTTACATAAAGGTTGGATAACTTGGTCATTTCGAAGAGAAAAAAACAAATAGATGAAAATGATGTAAAAACCTTTAAAGGAAATGATAGTTATAGCAAGTTTGGCTGTGCTAGAGTCAAACTCCCTTCCTTCATTAAAATCTAAACTATAAACACAACAGAATTATTTCCTCAATGCCATCCGATTCTCTCAACTACGTATTCCATTTCAACTGATTTATTAGTAATAAAACAAGTCGATCCGAGTTGAGAGAGTGAATTCGTCATCGGTTCTTGTGTATGCATCCTTATCCGTGCCGTCATGACGTCATGGTTTTCGATGAGGTCATTATCATTGTTGTGACAAAGGAAAATAAGATAAAAACCCAATAGTAAGAGTTTGACGATAAATCGAAAAAGATTTGATCTGTTTGTCGTGAACAAGGCAGAGAATTTGTGCCAGATCAAAGACATCGTTGACCCGTCGAATCTCTTGACCAAATCTTCCGCTCTTATACACTCGAAATCTAATTCAATTCCACCTCATTTAACTTTCTCACTTTTCTTTTCTCGATGGCCGAGTTCAGTCCTACCCTTGTCACAAAAATCTTGATTTTTCACTACTGCACCTGTCCTGTATCCCACCCTGTCTCTTTCACCTTCTCCCTGCCCCCCGTGGTCCTCAAGTTGTGGTTCCATTCTCAGAACCTCCCCTTTACCTTTTTCTGTGTATTTTTCCTTTATTTTTGAAGTGAGCCAGACACATTGCTTATTATAATACAGATTGCAAAAATGGACTCAACACCTTCTGCTGCTACTACTACTACTACTACGATATACTACTACTACTTCTACTACTACTACTACTACTACTGCTAATAATAATGAAATGGTAGTATTAGTTTTAGTATGTCATCTGGAGTAATGAAGATGTAAAAATTGTTTTAGTCTTTCTTCCGTATTTTTTTCCAAAATTGTCACGTTCAACCTTGGGGCCCTGGTTTGATGTATAGTATTTCATCAATGTCCACTTTCTGATGCGAAAGGGTGACCCGAGCCTATTCCACTTCTTTTCCGATACGAGGATAGTAATTGCAGTCGAGGTCATTTTCTATTTCTTTGCGTCGATTGTGACAGACGAAAGAGAATACCCAGTAATTAACCCCCTTCGGATAATGGGGTGAATGCCGAGTCATGGGTGTGCTAAATAAAAGATGGACGGGCCCGATGGTGAAGTGAAAAGGACAAAAAGAGAGAAAGGCGCATAGAGACAGCCAAAGAGCAACAGGAAGAGGAAGGAGAGGAAACATAAAAAAAGAAAATAAATGAGACAAAAATGGTTGTACAATATTTCATGAAAAAGACGAAGTAAGAAGTGTGGAAAAATCTCGAAGTGAGAATGGGAAGAGGCAGAATTCCCACACATACATAGACATACATAATTACTTATATATAAGTATCATATCTAAGAGTAGTATCCCCGAAACGGTTATGAGTAGACAACTAATGATCTCAACAAGAAAAATTCACACAGAGTACCATGATTACAAAGTCTTTGCAAAATATGAAAACCACTGAAAGAATTAGATAAATTACATTAACAGATATTTGAAAATAATAGACTGAAATGTCAAAGTTTAAAAAAATATATATTTCATGTTTAATGCTGTAAAGATTTATAATATACATATACATATATTAAACATTGTTATGCGTCATTTTAACGATCAGTTCGAAATCCTTTGGTTTGAATAGAGACATATTGAAGAGCAATTCGCCAATTTGCTTGAAGCACAAAGTATACAATGAATGCCAAATACTAGCTATGATGTACAGATGCAAAACATGGAAATTAACAAAACGGACCGGGAACTAACTTAGAATCACACAGAGAGCTATGGAAATAGCAAAGCTAAGGATAATGGACCAAATAGAGATTAAGCACCCCAGAAATCATCGAATAGAAGAGAACACATTTTGAATCTTCACCTGATGACGTCACATCGTATGTCACCAAAAAAGAATAAACAAATATGATTTGTTTTATCTATTTTAGATTTAATTTATTGGATGAAACACAATTTTTACTTTAATTTGAATTTTAGTTGTTTTTTTTTAATCACAACTTAATTATATTTCTACAGCAGCCAGTTTTTTTAAATTTCTGTTTGTGCTATTTATTCGTTGTTTTAAAATCAAGATGGAGGCAGAATGATATCGGGAATAATAACTGGCTGCTGTAAAATTACCTTCCGAGTCAAAGTTGTGGTAAAAAGTCACGTTTCTTTTAAACTGATATTTCATCAAGAAACAAGACTTCAGTTTTCATAGGAAAAGGGTAATTATTGATTTTTCTTTTAAATGACTTCTTTCCTGCATGGGAATAAAAGTTGCACCGATCCATACATAACTGATCTGTCATTTAAACAGATTTTAGCAATTTGAATTTTTGAGATGAGTTATTATTATTATTTCTATTGATATTTAGACCATCCTCATCTTGGTTGTTTTTCATACAACGTTTCGCCCGTTGCACTCTTCGTCAGGTATCATCTGGTAGATGTGGGGAAGTAACGAACCGAACCCTTTATTTATCCGACGGGGGTATATTGACTGTACTACCCTCTTAGCATTAGTAGTATTGTTATACTGTCTCGCACTAGGATCGAACATAGAACCATCAGATTACTTTACAGTAATTTGTCTCATGCTGTAACCACTGCACTATGGTGCTAATTTTTAGGAGCCTTAAACCTCAGGTGACAGATTTTAATGTTTTTGATGTTATTGTTTTCTGTCTTTTATTATTAGAGGTTCCCATATGGTATCCATTTCAATGCTAGGATTACTGAGGCAGTTTTGCTTGCCTAGCATATGGGCCGACTCTTTCAATTTTCGAATTTTCCAGTGTTCTTCCTGATCAATTATCTCAACCTTGTTCCAGAGGGGTAGGTGGTCTCCTTTTTCTTTCCATATATGATCAGCTATACCCGATTTGTTGGTTTCACCTTTGCTCACCGCTTTTCGGTGTTCTTCCACCCGAACCTTCAAGGTTCGGATGGAAGAACAATACTACTAATGCTAAGAGGGTAGTACGGTCAATATACCCCCGTCGGATAAATAAAGGGTTCGGTTCGTTACTTCCCCACATCTACCAGATGATACCTGACGAAGGCCGTAGAGTGCAATGAAAAACAACCAAGATGAAGATGGTCCGAATATCAATAGAAATAAACAGATTTTGTAAAACCATAAAAAGGTATTATTCTTGAGATTAGTAACTCGAGGAATAATGGATCCGATTCACGTGTTTAAAAAAATCGTCAGTGAAGTAGAGATTATGAAGCAGTTTTGGATTTTCTGTGACGAGTCTTCATGAAACCAAACCGTATTTTTATTATTAATTTTGACTAGTTTTTACCTTCATCTTAATTTTCACGGCAACAGAGTAAACAGCGCGACTGGAATTAAAAAGCGGTTGCTACGAAATAATCGTCCCCATCAAAGTTGTAATAAAAAAAGAAAAAGACTAATATTATGATGACGGTAAATACTAGTCAGAATCAATTATGAGAATATTGTATTACAATATTTCACCGATTAAATCAAAAATAAAAATACATGAAGCAAATTGTATTAGTTCGTGTTCATGTGACATGTGTGTACATGACATCATCCGGCGAAGAATCAAATTGCATTATTTTTCACTTTTTTTTCTCCATCGATTCTGGAGTATTTAATTGCTATTTGATTCGGGGTAATTTCGAGAGATAGAAAAAAAAACGTAGATCAGGAAGAGAACTATAGTGAAAGATCAAGATACAAATAATCAAGCAACAAAAATAAAGATTGGCTGGACACTTAGCTAGAAGAAATAACAACAGGAGGAGCAAACGACTAACCAACTGATGCCCACATGACAGTAAGCGCAGAATGAAAAGACAAGGCACAATATGGAAGGATGAGATAGAAACGTTTAATGGTTAGACACGCTATCTTGGTCGTCACTGAAGGAGATAGCAGTGGACTTAAAATGGCTACTGCTGCTGCTGATATATTAAAAGAGATTTAAAAAAAGGCGAATATGTGACTTGCATTGATAGATAAGAACTTCTCAAGTCTTCCTCTCAGCTTCAGAGGTTGCCATTTGAGCACGGGTAAAAGCCTGGATCTAGAATGCTGATTTTCAAGGCAGGTAAGCTGGTTTTCCTTACTCGTATAATCGACGTAGCCCACCCTTACCGTCTTCATTTAGCTACATGCCGTAATGATCCATGTTTAGTAAATGCCAATAGATAGAAACGAACCAAGAGAGATACAAACATACATAGGAATAAACTGAGATAGAAACAGATAGGGATGACTAAAGCCTATCAAGGTTGACAATGAGTGTAATAGCTTTCATTTTGGACGGAGGTAGCTACAGATATTTGGAACGAACTGTAATGGATATATGGATAAAGCATTACAATAATAAAGAGTATGTATGTATTGTGAGAGGAGAGACAGAAAAAATGAGAGCGTGTGAAGCCAAAAAAAAGGTGGGGAGATATAATGAAATATAACCAGTAGAAGATGGGGAATTGCTAATGTAATGAAAAGGGGAAAAAAGAAAGTGAAAGTGAAAATAGCAATGAAAAGGGATTAGCATTTTACCATGCAACGATGTAGAGCAGTGGTTACCAAACCTTTTCATTATCGAGGATCTCTTTCATCTAAATTGATTTTCCAACGGACCCCAGGCTTTTGAATGGTCTGCCAACTCAACAAGCTCACAGACCTCAGGCTTTTGGAAGGTCTGCCAACTCAACAATTTCAAGGAACTCAAGTAATGTCTTTGTGGATCCAAGGGGTCCGTAGACCCGAGTTTGAGAACAAAAGAAGTAGATTGGAATTCGCTGGTACCAGTGAGAGGAGAATTAAAGGGCCAACAAGGAGGAAATTAGGGAAAACCCCAAAAAGGCAATGTTTGTAAAAGATCTGCATCATATCTATTTGGAGAGGGGTTCGTACTTGAAAATTACGAGCGTTAGATGGTGGTGTGTACTAACTGAAAAAAAGCCATAAATTTTATCGAAAGACAAGTTTCAATCAAGTTAACTGAAAAAGATTAACATTTGCAGCGATTGAAGCAGTAAATGTCATTATTTATCATTCCTTTTCATCGATTCAGTTTCTTTTTCGAATTTAATCGTTCCAACTTGTTCGCTCTATTTTCAATCATTTTGCTTCATTTTTTAATTTGCTTGCTCTCATTTTCAACTAGATCGGCAAAAGGTATTGGAAACTCTAGTTCCTTTTGGCAATCTCTTCTGGTCGACATCCTCTAGTAAGACTGCATACGGCTTATAAAAGCGCCAAGCTTTGATCTTCGCGTGCTGGCTCTCTTTTCGAAAAAGCAGCCGTTTAGTTGGGTGAGTAAACACCATTTTGTTTGACGTTTCTTTCCTGTGGTAAATAAATCTACGACCTCCTTCAAAGAAGCATAGAACAAATTTTTCATAAATTAGCTTTCTAACCCGTTATTGCTTTTTTTTAAAGACCTTCAGTGTTGTGATGTAAGTCACAATGCTACCTAAACGATACTGTAGGAATGGTTAATTTATCTGATGCATATGCAGGGGTTTGAAAAATTCAGTATTCTCCAACAATAAGGGATACCAGCACAATCTGGAATATTTGTAGTGACTCGAGATCTTGCACAGTTTTACCTCTTGAATAAATTTTGTGTAAATCCTATTGGATTTCGGGTGACAATACTCACATATGTTATACACTGAATGTAGGGATATGCTTCTACCAAGTTTCACGACATGAGGCTGTATAATAGTTTTAAGACTAAACAGCAAAAAAAAAGTACAAATTTGAATTTCGAGCTTACTACATCTGAGCTCTTACAATAAAAAGAACACAGATTAAAGTACACACTTTTCTTTTTCATTCTGATCGATGTCACGTAGAGAAGTAAGCCCTCGTGCTCTAAGGTTGAAAATATCTTTTTCCATTTTTTGCTACATTTGCCTTAACTGTTCATTTGCATATTTTCCAAGTGTTTCTGATCATTTGCAGATGTAACATGTTTTGGTATAAAAGGATGATAAACCTTTCGTGTCTTAGATTAATAACTTATCGTAATTTCCTTCTTTCCACAATCTCCAGTCTTACATTTTGTTGCACTTTGTATCAATGTAATGCTCATTTTATTTCACCAATGATGAGCAGGGTGCAGATTAATCATATCAGGACCTCCTCGAAATCACTGACTTGAAAACTCATGGTAGTTTGCTGTAGGGTAGGGTGAAAGAGAAAATTTTGCAACTTAAGTTAAGATCGGTTGGGGAATTTGAAACAGCTGTAAAAAAACTAATTTTCTCGAACTATCCGAATCAATGAGGAAGACAATGTCTTGATGAACAGAGAGAAAAATCAAAATCTGTGCTTTAAACAGAATAAGTTGGCAGTATGCGGACATCCCATATTAGGGGTTCCCAACCATTTACGTCCCGTTAACCCCTGGCAACTTTTCGAAAGTAACTTTGACTTCACCCTATTTTCACCATTTTTTTTTTTTAGTTAACATGCCTAAAATAATAAAGAAACTGACATAGGGAACATTTTGAAATACTGGCATTATAATAATAATATAAGTTTATGTAACAATAATGATAGAATATGATGTTATTCCATTCACTTCTGTCCAACTAATGACGAGCAAACCAAGAATAAGAAAATTTACAACCTGCGTAGGTGAAATTTACTGCCTGGTTGGGAATTCAATGCTGTATATATTTGTTGAACAAATCAGACTGTGGTATAAAACCAACATCTGCGAACACTCAGTGGAGAAAAATAAACGTCTAACATGAGTAGCACGCCAACCATTGCACCTCATCAAGTATTTCATTAGCGTTTAAATAACCCAAACGCTCTTTTAATTATCATAATTAAACCCGCTCATTTGTTTCTGTTATCATCCATTCATAATATTCATTGAAGGATTTGGGCTTGTCTTGTGGTTAGGATACTATGTTGATTTTCTTATAAGATGAAGATTTATTAATCAGTTATGATTTTTTGACCAGTATTCGTTTCATCTCATCTTGTGGGTTACGATGGGAAGCAGTGGAAATTAATGATATTTGTGAAAGTAGTGGCAGTCAACGTTCGAGCTTTCTGAAGATGCTGATCTTCAAGCTTGCAAGCTGTTCCGTTGTGCCATATATCAACGTGAAGCCAGTTCATTTATGTACTCAAAAGGAAAAAATACTCAGCATTATCCACAACTGAACCACAATCACCTCTAGGATATTGAGTTTGAATGTTCATGAAAGCAACAACGACAGCAGAGATAATCTGCACTCATTGTAAAAACAACAACAACAGCAACAACGACAATAATAATAATAATAATAATGATAATAATAATAATAATAATAATAATAATAATAATAATAATAATAATAATAATAATAATAATAATAATAATAATAATAATAAACCACATAGCTAGTGAATGTAGTCAACTCGCCCAGAAGGAGTATAAGCATAGACACGATAGAGTGGCAATGATGATACACTGGGAACTAAGCAAACAAATGGGATTCAATCATGTAGAAAAGTGGTATCAGCACAAGCCAGAGGCAGTTTTGGAGCATGACAACCACAAACTACACTGGGACTTTGACATCCAAACTGACCACCTCATCCAGGCAAGAAGACCGGACTTAGTAATATTAGACAAAAAAAGGAAGGCCTGCCAAATAGTAGACGTTGCTGTGCCTGCAGACCATAGAGTAAAAAAGAAGGAGGGTAAAAAAAGGGAAAAATACCAGGACCTAGCAAGAGAGTTAAGGAAGATGTGGAACATGAAAACCAGGGTAGTACCGGTCGTAGTGGGCGCACTAGGAACTGCCCCCCAAACGCTGAGGGAGAGACTGGAGGAGATCGGGATTAGGGGAAGGATAGAGACCGTACAGACCACAGCACTACTGGGAACTGCACGGATACTGAGGAAGGTACTAGAGATATAAGTACTGCAACGAATTGTAGCTCTGTCATGATATGCGAAAGAGAGAGGAGACCTGAGGAGACCTATTGTCACTCAGCTTTCAGCGATAACCACTGGGCAACCGGTGTGAAACTAAACCGTAGTATTACTGTGGCCTTTGAGAACTAGGAGAGAAGGACTGGAGACTTGAGGAGACTTGCTGTCACTCAAGCTCCAGCAGTTACCACCAGGCAACTGGTGTGAGCTTGCAATAATAATAATAATAATAATAATAATAATAATAATAATAATAATAATAATAATAATAATAATAATAATGAATGTAGTGTTTCCTGCCAGTTTCCGTAGAATGCTTACATTTGGCTTCATATCACTGACGGGCTTCCATACTTTTACTTTCTTGCTATTGCCAATAATATATTTGCCCGCTGATTATTCCCAGCAGTAGCAGAGTCTAAGAAGGAAAAGAACACACTGTGACCGGAATTAGGTCATTGTCTCCAACTTAAAATATTTGTTAAATGACAGGCTTTTTAGCTTCCCTATTTGAAAATTATAAACGAACGTTATTACGTTCTAACTGCTACTTCCGAAGCGATGATCATTATTATCAGCAACCTCGACACCAAGCACAGAATCCCTTACCCATGCCTCATTCGTTTCCCCGAGCTACAAACACTCCTGCCCGACAGCCAAGCCTGCGTCTAACCCAGCTGTTCCGTAATTCGTCACGTTAGTCGTCAGTCCCATGCGTTCAGGAAGAGGAAGGCGACCGCGTTGAAACAAGCGTAGGGCTGGTCGGTTCGATCTCCACTGACCTATTTTCCAGTCAGACAAACATTCCTATCTCCCTTCCACACGCTTTTTCTTTTTTTAATTATTCACAGAGCTGCTTTTCAAGCCTGTGTGCTTTACAAACCTCTTTGTTTGCGTTTCCTTATCAAATCGAAAGGTCAAACACAGTATTCCATTTCCCCTGCAGATTTATTTTGTCTCAATCAAGGATGATCTCGGAACGATTAGACAAACCAAGTTAGGAAAACACAAGGAGAACTCAGTTGAAAACATATATCAGCACAAGCTGGAAACCCGACCATAGGCTGGGATTTTCTGCAAGTTCCTGAGGATGGTCTAACTTTTTTTTATCCAGATGGGATCCGTCATCTTATTTTGTTTGGTTCTGCATGGGATGAAAAATCACAGGGAGTGTGTATTTATTGAATCATAATTTATTTGAAAAGTCGTCACTATCACGAGCTCTTAGATTACGTTTCATTTTGATATCTTGGAGAGATAAAAGAAAAAATCAGATATATTTTTCAATCATTGATTTAAAATAAAAATCGTTTCTTTAGGTACATTGAGAATGCATGTCAAATTCGGTAAGGATGCACGCACGCAGAAATGGTTTCTATAGCGTAACAGACAGGCAGATCTCACTTTAATAGATGTATAGAATGGTAGACGATTTCGTATCCATTATTGTTGATTGCCAGTTTTGCCAATAACAGAAAATTTACGCCATGAAAGTTACAAAAAGAAAAACACTGATGGCTTATTTTTCCATTTTCGTTTCACACGCACACATATACACGTGTACATACTACATACTACACATGCGTAAACACACATACACATCCACACCCTACCTGCGTATACACACACACACACACACAAACACACGCACGCACACATGATTAGATTGAACTAAGTTTTAGAAATTTTCAACGATTATATTTTCAGAATTCGGGGGTTTTCCTAATCAGAAAGTTAACTTGCCTATTCATAGATGTAACTTAGATGAATGCCTGTGTATGTATGATGTATGTATGTGCTTGTGTGTGTGTGTGTGTGTGTGTGTGTGTGTGTGTTGTGCATACTATACATGCATGCACTTGTGTAGTGTATGAGTGTTCGTATACTGTGTGTATAGTATGCGTATACTATAAAGTAACAAAAAAAAAAGATTCATTTCTGGAGAATGGCATAGAAAATAGTCACAAATAGTCATCAAACCGATCTGATTAAATGTGTGTGTACCTTCGACTTGGCGTGTTTCTGTATGTGTGTGCAGTGCGAGTGGACTTATATAGTGAGTGTATATGTACATCTGTGCGTGGGTTATTAATGTGCATGTGCACTTGCAGGCATATGCAAGGGAGGCCTTAGGTACCTGCAACACGGGGAAGCTTGTCATGAATCTGAGACAGAGGGACTTAACTGATACAAATAGAAAATGGGGGAATTAATTGATTCCACGGGATACAAATATATATCCTTATTTCGCATAAACGAATCACTTTAATTAGCACGTGTACCAGAACAGCCTATGAAAAGAAAAAAAAAAAAAAAAAAAAATTTTTTTTATCTAAAATGATTTCGAAAAAATACCAGCACGAGATTCGGGCATTGTTGGTCTGAAATGACAGAAGTACCAATATTTTGGAAAAAGCCCCTCCCCCCAAAAAAAGAAAAAAAAAAGGTCTCTTCAGATCGTGTCCAGGAACGGACACTTGCTCACACGCATGTACACGCACACGTGTACACATACATACATAAGTTGGTCAGTCCATAAGTGGGGCCACCGTGATTCGACAGTCAAAATGAGAAAATTCCCTGATATAAAGTTAGGTTTTTCAAGAATATCTGACAGTCAACTACTTTTTGTTGTGGTGAAACTAAGAAAAACAATTGACCAAGGAAATTCTCATGCCCAATGACAAGCTCATTGAGGCTTCAAAGAAGTGCCATCGTGGCGCCTAGAACTGTAGGACAGACCCTGAATGTGTGTACTGTGTATGATATTACTATTTATTTAGAGTTACTCAACAAGCTACTCTATGGAGGATAGCACTAGTATTTTCCCGATGAAGGGAGCTAAGTTCCCTGGTAGGAGAGAGGAGCTAGATCATCCGGTACTCACGTTTTTTGTTTTCCCTGAACTATGTGCACGAAATAATTGCAAAATGTCGGCGATAGGTATTATAAATTATCTGAGGAATTACTCAACAAATCCTCAGTTTCGAGTGCCATAATATTACCTGACATTCAAATATTGCCTGACAATCTTTTTAAATTGACCAGAAAACCATGTAATAAATACAACTGAATAAAGATGCCAGTCTTAAGGATTCATTAACACGAAAGTTTATCGCAATTTCTTACAACATGTAACATTGATATTTAAAAAGCCCGTCTTAGTCTGGCACAAGTTCAAAACAGTGGAACATTCTATGAGGATCAGACTCAATACATGATCGGGGGGACTACCAGCTAAACCATCGCTGACACACAGACACACACAGACACACACACACACACACACATATATATATATATATATATATATATATATATATATATATATATATGTGTGTGTGTGTGTGTGTGTGTGTGTGTGTGTAACTGTATGATTGTGAAGTCCCCAGTTTCACAATCAATGTAGTAATGACTAACAAGCTTGTGATGTTGATCAATACTGCTATAATAATCACCGAGTGTCCAACTATTGTGGCCTTGTGCCTAACTAAACTGTATATATACTGTAAATACTGAAGCAGAATATACTTGATATTTACTAATTTTAGCTTAGTCTGACAAAAGGCCACAGTAGTACAGCACCCAGCGAGGGCCGAATGCATTACTGTATTGATGTTCAGCATTACAAGCTTGTTAATCATTACTACACTGTTTGTGAAACCAGGCATTTCATGACATTACTGAAAGGTTCGGGGATTTCACTCAATCACTAGTTTCACGATCTTATAGTAATATCATATATATATATATATATATATATATATATATATATATATATATATATATATATATATATATATTCAGAATCTTCGTTATTTAGCCGACATTTGGTATTCTAATTAGAGATGTAAACTTAACTGACATCAAAGATGTTTCAAGCACTGCACAAGCGTTAAACACGCAAGAATGGAGTCGAAAACATATGCAATGAATTCTGCCATGTCTGGTGGGAAGATCTTAATTAAATTCTGACAACTCCTTGTCTGTAGAAGACAACTATAAAAGTCGGGGGAAATGTGGCCTATCGGCTGAGAAGCGTTGCGCCCACATACTGGTTAATGAATTCTTGTTACCAAGGCTTGGGTCGGGGTGCATGCAGATGTCTGTATAGAAATCCATGGCCTAATTTCGTGAGAAGGAGAGATGATCTTTCGTTCTTACTATCTTCGTTTTAATTATTTCTTACCGCGTATAAAATGTGCTGCCGAAATGTTCGCACAGATTCATCGATCTATTCTTATTAAAAAAAAATTATCTAGCGTTTCCCATGTCTCTTTGGATATCTCACTCATTTCTCGAAATCCCGCCACCGGTGAATAAAGGTTAACTCAGGATCATTTTTTTTCCTCTCATTGAGGTAGCTATTCTATGACTCAACTAATTTATGCCCAAAGTCAGATTTTGGTATGATTCGAAATATCAGGTAAATGAAAGTATATAAGCATGATATCGCAAATTTATTTGTAAAATAAAACTGAGAGCACGTTCCTTTTCATGTTGAGCGTGTTCGTGTGTAATTTGACCCGCTTTCTTTAGTAAGTTAATTCTTAGTGTGGATCAAATAAAGGTCTAAAAACATGTATGGATTAACCTCTTGAACCTTTGTACAGAACTAGGTATTTTGTTTTCCTGATACTGAAAATTGCTTCTGTTTGATCAGCCTTAATTAATTGATTAATTACTTGCATTCATCAATGGAGCCAGGGATAGATGGGGTTGAGTCATACCCCCGCCTCCTGACTTCAAGACTGACCCTAGTAACTTGTGTAGAAATAAAGAGAAAATTGCGCTGATTGGGGCAGGGTAAGACTAGTCCAACTGGAAGACAAATAGATATAAAAATTGTAAAAAGATCGTGACACCTCACAAGGAGATTGCATTTTGACAAAACTTACATACATATGTTTCAAATCAGTTTCACGCTAGATTTTGCACGTTTTTTGTTTCGAAAGTGCAAAAATCCAACGTTTGATATCATTTTTGATGCTTTTTAGCGCCATTTCATTTAGCAATTTTGCCAATTTCTAGCTCTCTAATATTTTAGAATTTTTTTATTAATCGAACCATTTTCTGTTATTTCTGTTCATTAAGTTGCTAACAATATTTCAAGAGCATTTAGACGTTTTGATACTTTTTCGACGTTCATTTAGCGCGGAAAAAATTGAGTTGGCAACACTGCCTTGGCCCCATCATATCTTATTTACCTGGATCCACCGATTCTTGAACCATTCTTGCTTTCCCCATACTCCAATTCCTTCAACATGGACGGTACAGTGAGTAGCAGTATCATTGTAACCTCTATTAAAAACATGCAAAATTGAAAATCTCAGATTAATGAGAGATACGACAATAACTGCCCAAATAAAGATTCATAGGCAACGTCTGTAAAGTTATGAATACAAGTATAAAATCAATTTATATGGCACCGTTCAGCGCCAGTAAGTCCCTATACTATTAAGGATCCTATTTAAATAAAAGCTTTTGATGTTAAGATGTTATAAGATCACAAGTGGAAGCAATAGGCTGGAAGTAGTTTCACGAATTTCAAAGATACAGAAACAGTGAAAATATAGAAGTTGAGTCGGGGGACTACAGTTTTATCAGTATTTCCCAAGGTAGAAACTGTTCATTTGAAACTGGTACAACTCAGAAATAAATTGTCTGGGTAGGAATAATGATAAGAAATAACATACCTATTCTAAACGTAATAAAAAGCTTGAAAGTTCAGAATCTTTTTTATCACTTAAAAAGAAAAAGAAAGAGGCTATGTAAAGAGTCAACAGTCTGCAACGAGAAGAATTTTCTGTTGAATTTTCAGTGTTGTTATTGTAGCTGTTTACTCATTAAGACTTCGTGAACGATGCAAAATGCGATTTGAACCTTTGCAGAGATAAGTTGATTTGGTTCGGCTTCTACTTACAAACGCTCTAGTATCTCAACGTGTTTTGATACCCAGCTTTACAGAAGTGACGTCATCGGGATCCTTTGAACCACCACGTTGAAACCCACATCCAGCGTGTGCACGAATACGACTTAGTTCTCATCTGGTTCTGGACGAGTGTGAAATGGCCGGAACACGGCGTGGTTAGAGAATTTTTAAACCGGTCATGCGAGTTCAAGCTTGAGAACTGCAATCTGGAAACTCTGAATTGAAAAAAAAAAAGAAGTTTTTTTTCCGATCCTCACAATCATCCCAGTTAAACCCAGTTGAAGTGCTCTGTTTTGGCAAGGTTGACCTTAACGAGATAGAATAAACTAGCTGCAATAAAATAAATTCCTAATTCCCCAAAAAGATAACACAAGTTAAACCGCCAAAAAATGAGTGCTATGTAAAGAAAACCGGCAAATCAGTTTAATTCGGGCAAATTCATGTAAATATCTGGGAATATCAAAACCTTTGTTTCCTTTCACCAAAGAGTCTCGGGTACTCTCATACTTCAATTGGTGTCTAGCCCCCTACTTCTTATCTCGTTCATTTTCTCATTTCATTTCGTTCCTTCTTCTCTTTGTTGTTCAAAAGAAGCCGTTTTATTGTTGTCACATTGGGACATGGCCTTTTTGATAACTATATCCGTCTGAAAAGTTCTGCAAAATATATAAAAACTAAAACAATTTGCACCAATGTCATATACTGTTAAAAAATGACTTAGAAAAAAAATGAAATCTACTTTTCAATTTTTTATTCGTTCCAAATAAAGTGCTGATTTTGATAACAATAGCTGTCTGGTAGCTTTATAGCAACTATAATAAACGGCTTCTTCTGAATTATAATTCTTCATTCTTTTCTCCTTTTCTTCAATATCGCCTCGCTTGTTTCAGTCTTTCTTAATTTTAGGGCAGGCGAAAGAGTTTTAAGCACCCAGGGTGAGACTTAAGATTTGCGCAACGGTATCATACAACGTAGCCTACACTTAAAGTTTGCGCCCCAGTTGTTATTTTAACGACTATTCTTTCAGTTGAAAGTGCACTCTTGGCCCCTTTGGCCACCGTCTAAGTTCACCTAATGGACTGCTTGCCCCTGCTTATTTTACCTATTCTCCCCTCTCTCCATCTTCATCGTCTCGAAAACCCAGTTCAAGGCAAAAGGCGAACAAGTCTAAATCTCGATTGACCTATATGCAAATTGCCATCTATGCATGCTGATGATAGAAGACATCTTGAGATTGACCTCTAGACAGACAAGTCTGATAAGCTGCTTTATTGTGCAGTTAACCATCCCTTCCTATCGATATCTCCCCACTGTCTCTCTCTCCCCTGTCTTTCTTCCCCGTCTCTTTCTCTCTCTCTCTCTCTACTCATTTCTCTGATGCAATACATGATTGTCATCTTCGCCGTCTAGTTTTCCCGGCATAAATGTCTCCTTTATCTTCTTTCTTTGTTGACACAAGATGACTGACTCTGTTGCAATCAAGACTCTACAAAGCGCCTCCGGATGCAGTCTGGCTAGATGAGTTGAGACCTAAGAGATAAAGGGTGTCCATTAAGTCGTGCACCGGCTTTAAAACTGTAGCAATAATAATGACAGCCATGCTGAAACGGACTTAACGAATACTGAATCAGGAATAAAACTTTAGGGACGATATTTGCAATAACGCTCTTGCAGAACGGCCATTTTTAAATCGGCCGTTTTGAATGACAAAAACCAGCAAGAACTATAAAATAAATCACTAAAATTGGCTAGATTTAATTTTCAGGTAACTCGATACGCACCAAAAATTCATACAAAGGCTCGAAAAAGTATAAATATACACCATATTGATCTGGTATTATCTGTAGGGAGACGTGTGTTCGTATATAGAAAAAAAGGATTAATGTTTTAGCAGGGTAGTGGGGTCGGCTGGCCAATCGCAGTCTGCCATGCACCGGGTTTTGACTTGTCTAGAAAACCAGCATACAGCTTAATTGTATCTCCCTTTTCTCTTTAGTCGACTCTTCAACAAAGACGCCATGATAACAGCAGGAGCAGCAGATAATTTGAATTTTAGAAGGAGAGTCGGAATAGAGACACTGGAGAAGTCAGATCTCTCCTGAACTTCAGGGGGTTAGGTAAAGATTGACAAAATTAGCATATCCTCCCAGCTATCACCTGTTGGAAAACTAATTGATATAGCTATCAGGTTAGTGTGCACGTTTGGTGGAAGAATGAAAGACCAATTTTGAACGATAGTAGAGTCGAAAATACTCTATTTTGATCCCTGAAGTTTGTTGTGGGGATTCTCCCTGTTACGTTTCCTGGCTCTATTCTGAATTTGAACTTACTTTCCCCTCTCAAATCTTTGTCCAGATTCTAGTCTCGCATGCAGTTTTTATCTTCATTTTTCGAAGGCTGTTCTTGTGACTTCAACACAGTGTTTAATTCACTAAGGCTTTTCACTTGGATCTACTCGTGTACAACGATACGAATAACTTTTTTGTGACACGTTGGAAACATTATTTCAACATGGTTATACTACATAACCTTCCAATGACATTACTATCAATCTAAAGACACCGTTCTTTATATCTATATAGAAATATTCATTCATTTTATATGTATATAAATAATCATACTACTACTACGACTACTATATATTTTTACTACTACTACTACTGATCTACTCAATTAGAAATTAGCCTTAAAAAAGTCTAGCCACTTTTAACCATTCGATATGACTGACTAAAAATGACCGTTCTCCCAGTACGTTATTGCAAGGATTGCCACTTTGAAAGTTGAGACTTAGAATAATAAATACTAAATAGTTCTATTATTTACTTTCAAACCTTCAAACAGGTGCAGGATTTGATGGAAATCCAGTAAAGTGTCTCAGCGTGTAAGAGTATTTTTCTCATAACAAAGAAATTTCGTTTACATATTGCACGCAACCTAGAATGTTATTGTTAGTTAAGGGCACCGAAAGCAAGACACCAAAATTGAAATATCATTTTGTATATTGTCGGAATTCAGAGAAATTTTATTCGAATCATAAAGGGTATGGATGATTAAAGTTTTAAGGAATGATTAGGAAAATTCTAGAACATTACTTCAATTTACATATGCAGAGATTTGATAAAAACTTTTGATGTATTCAATAATTATAATAATTATGATAAGAACTCATTTATCCTGTCTGATATAAAAACTAATCTAATGGTACACTGAAAATTAATATATGGATTTCTTTAGGAAAATAGTTCACTATGGGGATAGATTGCCTGAATATGAGAAGAACGAAATTAGTATTACCTGCCTTAAAACAGCATTTACAAATTTTGAGAAAATGGCATTAAAGGTGGATTAAATGGACAGTATTGAGCCCTTTCAGCTCGAAAAAAGAGTAAAACAAGTTGACACCAAGATTCTTCACACACTGATTCGAGATAAGCCAAAACAGGAAAAAACAAATGAATCAGAAGAGACAGTAAATACATAAGAAACTTTTTGCTGAGAACCTCCATGTTCCCCAATGAATGCTAGACGACTTAAAAGAAGATAGCAAGAAAGTAGGCCTTCACATAAACTTCTATAAAACAAATGTTGTGTACGACAAACACGCAGAGGACAAAGCCACAACGATCAGAATAGGAAATGCAGAACCGAAGAAAGTAGACCTCTACATCTACCTAGGTCAACGAATGTCTGTGAAACCTTCGAAAGAAGAAGAAATAAAGTGAAGAATCACACGAAGTTGACAAGTTTCCGGCAGAGGCAGGTCAACCTTCAGGACTAGAAAATTCCATCAATCCAAAAGAGAAGGGTATACAACCAATGCATTTTCCTGACAGTCACTTATGGAGCCAAAACATGGAATTCAACCAAAAGATTGAGCTTCAAGCTGAGAACTCTGCAACGTGTGCAAGAGAGAATTATGCTCGACCTCACGTGAAGAGATCACCAGAAAGCACAGTCTACTAGAGAACAGTTGTAAGAATGTCAGACAACCGCTGGACAAACGCTCACAACGTAGATCGCCAGATATCACATCCAAAAATGCGACTGGCAAAATAAAAGATTGTCTGACGAACTATATATATTTAGAAAGTATTGGCTCTGCGAATATTGGAGATGTCCAACGAGGGACTCTGAACCATTGCTGCTCTTGCTTCTGCAGCTAATGACGATCAGAAATTCTCGGGGGAAAACTTTGTAAGGAATTATCATCAAGTATACAGTGTATCAAGCCGATGTGTAATGAGATGATGCTGAACTTGTATAAGACTTTTAAATGTTTATATGACCATTTATCATTATGTGATGTCCATAGAAGCATATTTACAAATGAATAAATGAAATCATTAACCATCAAGACCCGGCTTCAAGTTATCAAGAAGATAAGAAAGAATATCCCACAAAAAAAACGAAAACAAAAAATGATAGACATGCAATTACAGTAAGATTTCTAGAAAAAGTCTAAATTGATAATGAGTAGTTTTGTATAATACAGTGTAGCGAATTCCGACTTTTTAGTGATAATCTCGCAAACAAAGGGTGGGAGAAATACTTTATTCATTCACCCGTTTTCATTATATCAAATCCTCCACGCTCAACACAGCAGGCTACTAAATGATATTGGTCACGTGACAGTTTCTACTCAGTGACCTACAAGAACTGTTTTATATGATAGTCGGGTGTAATATCAAGCTTTATTCCATATCACTTCCTGCAAGGTGCTTATAAACTTCCCGTTAATAGAACCCGTCTGACCAACACTTAAACAGGATGAAATAAAAAAAAAATAATTCAAATGGAACATTGAACCTAATAGAATATTTCAATGAAACTTGATGGTAAACTTGAATTAAATAATTTTATTTCATTTTGTTCAAGAGTTCCACTTAGGAAGGCATATGAAATCTTTACTTGGTACTTTTATGGACGATTTGGTACGTTTTGGCCTAAGCTCTCGGTGCATTCACTAGAAACCTCTTTCAGCTTGAATTCCTGCATCTCTATTCTCTGTTTCTTTGTGTCTTTATGTGCCTTCTCGGTATTTATGAGTCTTAGAATAGCTTTCCACCATAGTTCGTTCTTCTCAGTATTCATGGAGTACATTCCACTGTTTTAGTCTTTAAGCTTTGCTGCCAGCACTGACTGAGGTACAACGATGGAGATGGGTTTTGAGAACTAGGTACACGGTAAGGCTGTGTCAAAGATTTATGCTTTAGAATTGCAGGGATATGTGATGTGAACCCTGGCAGCTGTGTTCCTGTTAGCCCCTGGGGGAATTTCGACAAAAAAACGCTAATGATGGATGTCTCCATTAGTATTAACATATAGACCTTGAAATCGAGAAATCTGCTACACAATAGGGATTTAACTCGTCTAAATTAATCATTAACTGGATCATTCGGTTCTTCTCCTGAAGAATTATATACTTTATTCAAACCGATTGCTCGTGAGTTAAAATCTCGGATCACTCATTGAAAATACCATTGATCTTTTTCGAACTTGCTCTTTTTTAAACGTGTGATTGAAATCTTTTCTGTTGGTCTCAACCAACCAGTTGTTTGTTAATCAACTAGTCTGTAACATAATATAGGCAGACAGCTAATTAACAGTTCATTCTCCCTTTCTGGTTACCTGTCTACCTAGCTGACTAATTACCTGACAACCAGATTTGTTAACTGTCAGTAAACGTGACGAATGGAAGAAATAGCATACCGACAACCTATCGAATGATCTGCTTTATGGGATTTCAGGATTATTCCACATGACTTGCAGTAGAGCTCTAAAGATGTGAAAGACTTTTTACACCTGCCAGAAATTCATAGCAACAGCATATTAGAAAAGAAAGAGAATTCCAGTCACTTGAATGCAGGGACAGCCCTAGATACCAACAAAATGAGATGTCGCCTGGGGTGTAAAGTCTTAAGTGGCGCCAGTCATGTCTCGGAGGCCGTGAGACTTTCAAAATGCAAATGGACATAATGAGGAGAAGAACAAACTCAAAAGAATAGAAACAGCAAAAAAAAAAAAAAAAAAAAAATCCCTGATGTGAAGTCAGATTTTTTTGGAATATCATACAGTTGAATACTTTCTATTGAAATCTTTCATTTCTATATATTTTTTCACGTTGTGAAACATAGGTAGATAAGATGATATATTCTGAAAAGGCACCAAAGTTCAGCTTTCCCATCAGAAACCTTATGGCCGGCTCAGCTGGCACGCATGAATTGATAAAACATCTTGAGTATTTTCCAAAGGATAAAACGCACATTCAAATACAAAAAAAAAAAAAAAAAATGCTGATATTCCGTCTAATAGATTGTTATAGAAATTAGGATGTCCTTTATCAAAGGTCGAGATGTAAAAGATTAGAATGCCCTTTATCAAAGCTGGGGTAAAAGATTAGGAAGCCCTTTGTCAAAGCTCGAGATGTGAAAGATGAGGAGGCCCTTTATCAAAGCTCGGGGAAAAGATTGAGATGCCCTTTATCTAAGCTCGGGTAAAAGATTAGGATACCCTTTATCAAAGCTTGGGTAAAAGATTACGAAGCCTTTTATCAAAGGTCAGAATGTAAAAGATTAGGAGGCCTTTTATCAAAGTTTGAGATGTAAAAGATTAGGATGCCCTTTATCGGAGTTCGAGATACAGAAGATTGGGATGCCCTTTGTTGAAGCTTGGGATGCAAAACATCAGGATGCCCTTTATCGAAGTTCGAGATACAGAAGATCAGGATGCCCTTTGTCGAAGCTCGAGATACAGAAGATCAGGATGCCCTTTGTCGAAGCTCGAGATACAGAAGATCAGGATGCCCTTTGTCGAAGCTTGAGATACAGAAGATTAGGATGCCCTTTGTTGAAGCTTGAGATACAGAAGATTAGGATGCCCTTTGTTGAAGCTTGAGATACAGAAGATTAGGATGCCCTTTGTTGAAGCTTGAGATACAGAAGATTAGGATGCCCTTTGTTGAAGCTTGAGATACAGAAGATCAGGATGCCCTTTGTCGAAGCTTGAGATACAGAAGATTAGGATGCCCTTTGTTGAAGCTTGAGATGATGAACTACGAAATCTGGATGAGTTGCACGACGCGCTAGTCTTCCAAAGAATCTTCTCCATCATGCATTTTATTGATAGACGAGTAAAGTAATTGGAAATTCACGTACGTGCGCCACTTTACGTGCATATGTATCATGATGATGATGATGATGATAATCATCAAGCATTCATTCTTGCAAAAAATCTTCAAAAGATTTTTTGGGGGTGATCTAACTCTTTGCTGTTTGTGGTATAAACACAACGTTTTGGCCTATTCATTCTACGACCTTTTCCAGATATATATCCAAACTAAAGACAATATCGAGCTCAAAATCTTCTTTATTGCCTAAGAGTGCAGGGATTATAAATAATTTTCGACAGAGTTAATCCAAATTAACTCACTAATTTGGCATCTCTTCGAAATAGCAATGTGAATTCACTTTTTCGATCTCCTCGAACGATTCTGAACAAGATTTTAAAAGAATAGAAACAAACTTTTTTTTTTCATTTAAAAATGTATTTCTATAAAAAAAAAAACAACAATTTCCAGAGCTTTAACATTCTGAACCACGGAACAAGGCTGCAATCCCTCGGTATATATTGATTGCAATTCATTTTGGGTTTTTTTTTCTGGCTTAATGTTCCTATTTTTAACTCTCAAAACAAAGCAATCGGGAGTAAAACGTCTGATTGTTCAGATATTTATTACAAGTATTGTATATGTGCATGTGCGCATGCGCATGTGTGTTATTGTGTATACGCACAACTGATTAGGCAGGAAGTCGTGTTTCAGGCAAAAAGCAAAGAGAAATCATCGCAGAGAATAAGGCAGAATCTTGAGAGTAGAACTGAAGGGAAAAAAAAGCAATTTAACAAAATCCGATCGAGTCAAAAAAAAGTACAATAAAATAAAAAAAAAAATAAAATAAATGAATAAATAAAAAAAAGAAAAAGGATCTTCACTTCATGATTTTTCTTCTCCTGTTGATTTTGTCATTCCATCCTTGTCAGACACGTTTCGTTCTTTCTTCTTGTTTTTCGATTCTCTTTTCTTGCTTGTCTTCTTTCGTTAAGAGTTCGTTAGCTGCTGACGTGACCCTAACTGGGGATGTCATACTTGCCAATTTTTTTTTCATCACCGACACGGCTTCGTTCACAACAGACTTAGTACTTGGTATTTTCGGTCAGTAGCATTCGATGTACAGTACTCCAAATAAATGCTCAATATATATATATATATATATATATATATATATATATATATATATATAATGAGAGAGAGAGAGAGAGAGAGAGAGAGAGAGAGAGAGAGAGAGAGAGAGGGGGAGGGAGGCGGGCAGCGTATCTTAGTTTTCTCTATCTGTCTGTTTGACAAACAGATAGATATAATCTGTTCAATCCATCAATCTATGATCTATTTGACTGTTCATATCTAATAATGTTGATATCTTCCTATCTATCTATCTATTTCTACATAAATGTCTGTTCGTATTTATCTATCGATTCATATCAATATATGCTAATACATATTTTTCTACTCATATCTATCCGATATCTATCAAGCTATGGTGATCTCTGTCTGTCTGTCTGTCTGTCTATCTCTCTCTCTCTCTCTCTCTCTCTCTCTCTCTCTCTCTCTATATATATATATATATATATATATATATATATATATATCGATTTACCTGTTCACATTCATGAATCTATCCATATCAATGCTGATATCTTTATACCTATCTATCTGTCAGTCGGTATTTTCACATCTATTCATCTATCAGTCTATCTACCTATCTGTTCATATCAAACTATCTTTGTCTGTATCAATCAGTCTCTATCTGTTGATATCCATCAATCTATTTATCGAGCTATCTTTATATCTATCGACATCATTTCTATCTATTTATCCATCTATCTATTTCCGCCTACTTAGGTTATTTGTGTGTAATCTTTAGATCTCATACCAAAACCTCAGATTTATTCACTCTAAAAAGAAGCGATTTTCAAACTATTACTTACTAATAGATCATTGACAAGTGTCAGTAACAAACATGAGAAATGTCACCCCTAAAACTAATACTTAGATTTTTGAAATCAGCGGAGATTCCACACTGGACGTCTACAAGGTCAGAAAATAATAATAATATAATAATAATGATAATAATAATAAAATAGTCAATGAATACGTCTTTGATCAGCAGCACCTCCATGGAAAGAAATCGATTGACACTTAACCTTTTCGAAACCAAAACAGATTCATCATAGATTACTCGGAATATGAGGTATTAGTATTTTTTGTGAGTGGAAACATTCAGAATTAAGGATGATTCATAATTTGAATCGCCTAAAACTTTTCTTCCGGTCATAACCAAATTAACAAATTGTGTCAAACTCTCCGAACTCCTCCAATGAAACATTGTAGTACGTATTATATTTATATATATATATATATATATATATATATATATATATATATATATATATATATATATATATATATATATATATGTATGTATGTATATGTATATATAAATAAAATCCTACAAAATGATTATGAATTGTGTTTTATTATATAGAAACTTATTTGAAATGATTTCTCGCCATTAGACGATTAATGTATCACTCACTGTAGACATCGTGAATAGACTAAACAATTCAAAAAAATGGGACCACTGAAATCGAACTTGCCACTGATAGTTAGCAGCTGCAACGTTGCAATGCTCTTACCATTGAGTTGAAATTGAGTATGTATGTATTATTGTTCTTTGCTTATACTGTCATTGAGGGTGTCTCGGGGTTAGGTACACACGGGCAATTGTTAGTAAGATCCACTTCTGTTTTTCAAGGCCTATGGAAGCTCCACTCTGTTAATGGCGACTGGTCCCTCATACGGGCACTGACTTGGCTTGACGTTGTTCAACTCTGGTGATCTCGTAAGACTAGTGTATTCAATGTGATTTGGCCATTACTCCTTAGCCCAGCCGAGTTGTCCCTCAACCCAAGTTCTTGTACTGAGAGCTTAAAGGAGGGGCATTGGTTACCTTTTTGAAAATATTAGGTATGACTCGACGGTGGATTAAACCAGGGCCTACCAAACAGGTGGTGATGGTGGGGCACTCTACCACTAGGCCACGGTGATCGGTATGACATATTGTCATTATTAATGAAAAGAATTGGGATAAGAAATGCGGGTTCAATACTCGTCAAAAGCTTATTCTTTATTTCCAACTCATGCTGCTCACTTAAGATACTTAGAGTGTAAATATTCTACCTGAGAAAATAAAATGCTAGGAAATACTGAATACAGGTTTTCCCCCGCAATCCAAAAGTAGGGATTTCCTACAAAAAAACCTTCGTAAGCTGAAACGGTAGAAAATGAAAAGAAAAAAACAAAACAAAACAAAAAGAAAACAAACAAACTGAAAAAACAGTCAATTCATACGTGAATTTTTTTTTAGCGTTCCTTGAATCCCAATTGAGGATTATGGTATATTAGGCAGAGTCGTTGGAGTTTGATGTTTCTTTGGGAAACTAAGATGTAAGACAGAGAGAGAGAGAGAGAGAGAGAGAGAGCTCACTGTTTCTATAACTGGTCACTGCTAAACACTAGTTTTGGTTTTGGCCCTTATTTGTAAAAGCAAAAACGTGGCAATGAGCGAATTTTTGAAAAATTGAGGAGACTTGTACTAATATAAAAAAATGATCATTGTCTGAAACTTTGGAAGCCCACACGCGTTCAGTAGCTCCTATGATTGAACAATTTTCTCTAGATATCTGTTTAAAGATGAACAAGGGTACAACCAATCTATCAGATACCTCACAACAACTTTTATGACATCTTAATTCAATATATTAAAACCCTAGTAGAGTAGCCAATTTGCATATTTTTCCTTTCTATTATTTGAACCTGGGAATTATTCCCAAGTTCCGAAAATTAAAGAAAAAATTTAGTCACCCAACAGAAACTGTTACATGACCAATATATTTTGGCAGCATTGGAAAAAGGGTGATCAACGAATAAGTTACTTCTCTCTCCCTTTGTTTGATCAGTGATCGAAATTCGAAAAAAATACACGGGCGCAAACTGAACGATTAATTCTGCATAAACTTACATTGCAAATTGAAGCCGTGACCAGAAACATATTTTAAGGTGGAATTTAAAAAGGAAAACAAAGATCTTTTATTGTAGACAATAAGTAATGAATGCATACATTTTCAGTCCTCAAGCTTCATCGGGATAGCCTGCACGTGCTATACGACTATTGCAACTTGAAAACTGAAGGAAACTATGCTGGCAGTTTGGGAATTAAATTTGGTAGACGGTTTTTTTACATATGAATCGGCAACACTGGGCCCAAAAATTCGAAAAGCGAACCAAATCCGCCCTCCTAAAAAAAGACAAATACTTAAATTGACAATACTGAACCCTGATTCACTGAACTTTGCTGAGCAGAGCTCAAGACCACAGATGTGGGATCCCAGTGAGAATCGAAATCACAACAGTAGTAATAGTTTTCAAGATTTGTTCGTTCGACCAAAATGAAATTGTTAGTGACTCAAAAATCAATTTTCCGTATAAATATTAAATTAGGTGTAATTTTATAGATATTTTCCTCCTCTACGAGATCATAATTGTCACGAAGAGTAATTCCTTATCGTAAAAATAGTATTTTATGATAATCTTCCTAGGTTGAGATCAACGTTTCTGCTCTAAAATTCGGCACTGGAAATCCAATATTCTTCTTGGAATCGCATACTGTCTTCCAGGCATGAAAGAAAGCCTGCTGCTAATATCTTCTTCAACATTCAACCCCACCAAATTAGAAAAACCATAAAAAGAACATCCCCAAAAAGATATTAAAAAAAAATATCCCAAAAACCCCTAAACAAAAAACAAAATTGAACACGTTGGAACGGACGAGAACCCTAAAATTGAAGCAATCTTAAGAACGATGCACGATCGGCTCAGTCATAAAGATGTTGCTTGTCACATTTTTCGCAACATTTTATTTCAGTTGTCGAATGTCGACTTGTTTTGTTCTATTACTCAAGTGGAAAGCACGAAGCCTTAACCGTACGTTCCGTCGCTCCGATCGTCACTTGGATGTTATTTTGTCTCTGTGCAGTTCAGAGCAACCTTGATATAAAAAAAAAAGAAAGAGAAGGGGGACAAAAGCGATGCATGTCTCAGTAAAATCCGAATCTAAACAGAAGCGTTAATCCCCAAATAAGAGATGCATCACGTACGCAGAAACATTGTGACAAATAAGCCATGTGCCTAAATTTCTCTATTAGAATATGCAGTATTTTTCGCAGGTAATTATAGGCACAAAAATACAGTCTGTTTGGTATGATGAGATCATCACAGATAAGAAATGACAGGTGAATGCATCAAGATTAAGGATGAGTTGTGGATCCCAAGGATTAGAAAAGACGTGATGTTCAATCAGTTATGCAAAAAAAAAAAAAAAAAAAAAAAAGAAGTGTATTATGAGGCTTTAGAGCTACTCTATCTAGGCCTGTGTCTTCCATCTTGTTTCCAAAGGTGAATGAACTATTTATCATTTTCATATCATTTATTTCAGTTCTATGTATTGAAAACACTACTCCAAGAAAGAAAAAAGAAATGACGACGTCTCAAGGCTGCTCATCTTATTACGTTATGAACTGTGTGATTTTTCTGCTTCCCCGTCCGTAACCAAGGACTCTTCTGCCTGAAAGTGACAAGTATACTGATGAAAATATCACCTACCTATCATCTTAAACAATTGACTTTTCCACTGAAACGAATACTTTTTAAGTTTTCGAAAAAAAACAAAAAACAAAAAAACAAAAACAAAACAACAACAACAAAAAACAAAACAATATAATAGAATTCAAATACAGGTAGTACCCGATTATCGAAAGTTACCTTTACTCTACTCTTTCGAAGAAAAAAGGCGAAACCCGAAAACAGTCTTCATTTTTGTTTTTTAGGAAGTCGTTATCGAGGTACTGCACGCATACTCTCTTTTACCTCCCAACATCACGACCTCTGATGACTTAGACTAATATATCATTATAACCATTTTGGGGTCTGGGGACGCTTAAAAAATTGCCTTATGATTTAATAGTTATTGCTTCTTTGCATTACAGCGTTTTGACTAACAAAATGCTTCCTCAGGTTGCGGAAGAAACCAGTTTTTTTGTTCACTAGTAAATGTATAACCCACCCCCACTTTATAAAGTTATTTACAAAATGGAGTCGAGCACTAGATTTCTAATGTTGGGTTACCAGTGAGGATCGAAATCACTTCAGGAGTGATGGTCTACAACACTACCCCACCAACTTTAGCTCCGAAACATTGTATCCTAATAGCTATTTACTAGGCTTGGGTTAGTCTTGTACGAAGCAACATTAGTGGGGCACCCAGGGTTGATGGGTGGGAGGTAATACATGTATACCTTAATTAGTAGAGTTTTGATTAGTGCAGATTTTGATGTAGAACGGTGGAGGCATTGCCGTACAAACATTAACACTCTTCTGAGGTAATGCATCTGGGGTATTTACTAAGCTTGGCTTAGTCTGGCACAAGGAGAAAATATGGAGCAACCAGCAAGTATCAAGCTCACTAAAATAGTTATGGTCTGCTAGATTTGCTTAGTAACTTAATAACTAAAATTCTGAGGTAAATCATGAATCACCACGCCCTATATATACTGTGTTGGGGGTGATGAATTAAAAAGAAGAAAAAAAGGGATGATTATTGAATAAATTACTCCTCTCGCCTTTTATTTCGTCTGTGATCACTAAGAAAGGTCTGAATTTTCAAAAAACAAACGAGCACTGACTAGTGATTAATTTAGCATATAACCCCCACCGCCATTAAAAACTTATTCTCGTGGAGGATTTGAAAAAAAAGCACATTTCTCTCACCTATTCATAGGAGTATGTGCGTACAAAACTTCTCTACCATGAGCGATGTGGGATGGTCAAAGTCCAGGGAGATAGATATAAATGTCAGAAGGCATGAATAACCTAAACCCAAACATCAGTATGCTGTGGGTAGCGGTGATTAATTTATCAAGCTCATCAGGCATAAGGTAAAAGAAGTGAAAAACCCAGAAAGGTTCGAAGTCGCTGTGATAATGATTGATAGTGAGACGAGTTTATTCTACAGTGATCAATTGCAAGGGAATTTCATATTTTCCAGCTTAGCATAGTCTGGTAAAAGGCCACGACAGAAGTCTCTAGACAGGTGAACTGTATTGCTAGACGTGCTTGCTCCCTGTCGTGACAGAGTAACCGTCCTGCCGTATATTACGTGTCTAAATAAAGCGTTTTTGGTTAATTGAGGATGAAAAGCTTTGAAGCAATGTTGTAAGTGCTAAGATATTGTTGTTTATAACTACAATAATGCCAAGGTGAATGGAACAGTATAAAAATATAGACAAACAGGTCCGGTTAGTCACTCAATAGAAACCGCCGTCTTTGGCAGTATGCCGTGTTGGGGTTGATCAATTAAAAGACGAAAGAAAGGAGTGAACAGTGCATAAGTTACATACTTCTTGCGCCTTTTGCTGGGCAATGATCATCAAAAATGTCTGGATTGAAAAAAAACCCCAAAAAACAACAGCATTCATGGATGCTACAAAATAAGGGATCGATTCAACATAGAATTGCATCGCAATTTGAGCCAACCCCAGCTTAAAAAAGAACTATTTGGGGGATTTAAAAAAGATTGCTTTTCTACGCACGAAAAGGAGTAAATGTTGACATTTTCTGGCCTTCAGTTCCATTGTTACTGTCTGTATACGTATATATATATATATATATATATATATATATATATATATATATATATATATATATATATATGCCTCCATCCTTCCATCCTTCCATACATCCATACTTACATCCATACATCCAGAAAACCATCCATCCATCCATCCATACATCCATAAAACCATCCAAACATCCATCCATCCGTACAACCATCCATACATCCATATATCCATACATCGAGACTTTCAAACATCCATCCATACATCGATCCATCCGTACATCCATACATCCAAACATCCATCCATCCATCCATCTATTCATACATCCATACATATATAGGCAGCCAGATTTGAAATCTGGGAAAAACTTATGTTGACAGTTCTGGTTGATTGTTCTCCTAAATTGAAATAAAATGTCAGAAAGACGATATGTTCATTCGCAGACAATGTTTCAGACATGTGCACCCGTGACACTGACTTAAAGCCTAATGAAAATAATATCTATGCGAGGGCCAATTAATGTCGAACGGTAATTAACTTGTTAACTTCTCAAGCATAAGATATTGTTCCCATAGGGGGTGCTAAAAACGTTGCCTAGTTGGCTTAGTTTGACAACTCGTTCACTAATTTTTGAATATATATATATATATATATATATATATATATATATATATATATATATATATGGGATAATGGATAGTCTATAGCCACACTGAAGAGTTGTAATACAACGAAACAGCTGTCTATGGATGACAGTTATCTAATTATCATTATAATTAACGCTCCCTTATTCAGGGTTGAACAATCTTTAAGTGAGGTAACCCGTTCATTAAAAGCTTATGCAATGCTCTTCCAACTTAGGAATAGAGCACTCAAGTGGATGGGGAATTCTGTATGAGTGAATATATTGCTTAAATTACACATTACTGACCGTCCAGTTCTGCTTAGGGCAGAGATAAGATTCCAGCCTCTGGGTCTCATAGGTTTCGATCCTACCTCGAGGTATTGCATGGGATAATATATAGTCTATATCCACACTGAAGAGTGGCAATACAACGAGACAGCTATCCGTGGATGACACAATAATTCAATTATTGTTATATATATTTGATGTTCATTCTCTGATAATTCAATTCTTTTAGCTTCAATTCCATGGGATTCTGGTTCGTTTCCGACTTCGTGTTTATCTTCGATGATATTTCACTTTGTTCTAATATCATTTTGTTTTAATATTCAATCGTATTTTGGCACAAAGCACTAAACATAGACTTTTACATCCAAAATATGAAAACGTAAGATTGTAAATATCACAGAAAATATTAACATAAACTAAAATGAATCGATTGCAATAAACAAAATGAACAAAAGTAATAAATAATGAAATTAAATTGAAATAAAAAAAGGGGACGGAACAACGAATACTGCGAGTGTAACTAAACAATGCATAGAAAGAATATTAATAAGCGGGAGGTGGAAAACAAAAGTTTATTAGTGAAACTAAAAGGCAGGACTCATGAGTAATTTCTCAACCTCTATTCCACCTGAGGATCGAAAGTTGTGAAACAAATCTGTTGTGTATAAATATCATGCTATCTCTATTTTTATAAAAAATATCGATCACTTTCTCTATAAAAAACAATATTCAACTCACATTATATACATATATATATATATATATATATATATATATATATATAGAGAGAGAGAGAGAGAGGGAGACGGAGAGAGAGAGAGAAAGGGTGTGAGAAATAGATTGATAGATAGTCCAGAAAGCTCTTCTGCTTTCAACATTGAACATCAAAAATCATATTCAATTTTCTGTGTCACTTCAGTCACTTATTTCCCAATATCTATTAATGCAATTTATGTCATTTTCTTAAGTATTTTTCTTCTGTTTAACTTATGCTTTATTATTACGGCATAACATGTAAATTTTCTCATCAGTTGTTTACCATATGACTGTTTCGGAGATTTTAAAAACTAAAGAATTATATTAACAAGGCACTCCGACAGTGGTGATCAAAGTACCCCTCCCTTTCAGCTATAATTTTAATGTATAGCTTATGCCATACATGTAGCTTGTTATTTTATATAAGGTATCATCTTCACAGAGAGAGAGAGAGAGAGAGAGAGAGAGAGAGACAAACAAACAAACAAACACACACTCATATATACATATATGTACACACACACAAACACACACACACACACACACACACACACACACATATATATATATATATAATTCTTTAATACAAATTCTGGTATATATATATTTTTTCTCATTGAAATTTCTACAACAGCCTAAAGTACATACTACCTTGTCGGCCATTATTAAATTGCAGTTCCATAAACAGAGAACCATATTTTGAAGGATTAGATGTTGAGATATTTGGCTTTCAAGTCGAACGAATTCCGACAATGTATTTCACAAAGCCAAATACGTGACAGTCACAGAGGTAAACAAATGTGTCACGTCACCGGAAGGACTCGATTGAAACCTGATAATTAGAGAAGGGTCAAATACAAATAAAATTATGAATGAATATTTTCACACAAATAAAAGAGTTTTGGATCGACGCAATACCCCAGAGCATTAGCTGAGAATGAAGCCAGAACAATGTTACAATACTCGACCTATGCGACAAAAATAAAGCATCGCTATCTTTATTTAGTTTGAGCAAACTGGACTAGCATTCATGTCAGCACTGATCAAGAAACGTAGGGAAGAGGGTGCATCTTCTAATCGCGTGTGTAAGCCAAGAATTTGGTGAAAATCGTGCCCGAATAGAGCGAGAAGGACGACGAAACGAATGAAGGTGTGTGATGGAGGCGCTGGAAGTCTTATGGCCGCTGGGTCCAATCTACTGCGAAGTTGATTGCATTTCAGATGTGCCAATCACGTCTCGTGGTCGAGTTAT
This sequence comes from Thysanoteuthis rhombus, assembly GCA_963457665.1. Classification (NCBI taxonomy): domain Eukaryota; kingdom Metazoa; phylum Mollusca; class Cephalopoda; order Oegopsida; family Thysanoteuthidae; genus Thysanoteuthis; species Thysanoteuthis major. Next base: position 14,015,691 of record OY735210.1, read on the forward strand.
TGTAATCCAGAATGTAATCACAGCTATAATGAACTGTCGGGAGGTTTGCCAGCGAGCCAAATTTGGTGCTATCACGACACCATCTATGATATAGGGAAATACACACCCATGTCAAGTGGGGTTAAGATTGGCTAGGTTCAGATAAGTAGGATGTTCAACACAACCTGTTGGGAGTTTTCCGGAAGTAGCGAGGTTCGGAACCGGGATTAAACAACACAAGTTTTGGTACCAGTTCTCAAGGTGTAATTCTATGCGTCCGTGTCTCTTTGCAGATGGCAATCGAAGAGAAATTCCTGAATGTTTGCGTCCAAATCTCCAAATACAGTGTTCTATGAAAATCGGTCATGTCTTACAAATAGCTTTAGGCCGATAGGTTTGAGTTTTTAGAAACGTCGATGCATCTCTTAAAAACGTTTTCCATTCGTTCGGTCGGCCTGTCCCTGATGTGTTAAATATCAATTTTCTTAACTGATACGGATAACTGTCGGATTGTTCGGGTGAAGCGATATCTTTTTTTAAATTAGTATCTATCTAATCTTCCTGTCCTTTTCCTTGCAAATCTTGGATCGATATTCCTTGATCGTTGAGTAGCAGTGCAAATTGGAAATAAGGAATAAGTCTATAGCGAGAATTTAACTTACATCCCTCATCCTGAAACACCTTGCTAATTAGGTTACAAAGGCCTACCAGTAGCAGTAGTTGAAATTTAGTAAAAAAATAATAACGTAGAGTCCTTTATCCAAGAAATTCGAAAAACATTAGATTTAATACTACTAGTATCTAAAAGGTAAACAGACAAGATGGTGGCATCTAGCATTCAGAGGAGTAAAGAATATAGCTGTATGGTTAAATGTTTTTTGTTAGCTATCCACTGGATTTCGCTTAATGTTATAAAAAAGATGATATAAGACTAGCGACTATTTTTCCATGATAGGTGGTGCAAGTATTTAGAAGAGGCGTGAGGCTAATTAACACCGACGAGAAGACAGATAAAGGGAACATATATCTATAAGGGCAAACTGAAAATTCAGAATATTTTAACAAAATACATTAATGCATTAGCAAAAGTTGCACTGTGGAATAAAATTGTTAAATTTTGCGACTGTGTTAATATTTTTTCACTCAAAAAATTGATATTGTTTTTTTTTCGAACAACAAAACGAGGCTACAAAAATACGGAGAGAAAGAATCCATGAAATTAAAAAAAAAACAATTATTTCATGTTATACATTACTGCACTAATGGCGGAAAAGCATCCAATTTAGAAACATTGTAATTATAACCCCCCTCCAATCCAAAAACTTTAATAAATCAACTTTTTCACAATGCAAGGTCCTTTGCATTGATTGACTGGGAGCTGAAAAACTGCATTATTTTTAAGAAACGGGATTGTTCTCGTTCAGTAATGCCCAATTTCTAAAATTATATTATATGAATCAATTAGCGATTATGTGAGATTGGTGAAATAGGTGCTTTTCAAGGCTTACCTATATAGTTTGAAAAAAGTCGCACTCCAAGTGGATTCGAATAATCATCCTATCAGTTACAAAACGAACAGTCACCGAGACATAAATGTTGCTACTATTAATTTGCACCCATTAACCCAACGTTCCTATATTCGAAAATATTTTCTGTTACCAACAACTTTGATTGGGTTTGTAAATTAGAGGATCTTTTTTTTTTTTGAAGATCGGAACATTTGCGGTTTTGAGAAAAATGTGTCTGGAAAGTTACGAGTGATCCGATTCGGTAGTTCATAAATGCTCCGCATAATACCAAATCGGAAGTGGAATAAAAATCCTAGAATCTTATCGAACTTCTGAGCTATTTTCATGACGGCGTAATTAAAAAAACTATTCACAATTAATGTCTGTACTAGATGAAGTAAATTTTATCAAAATTAGTTGATGTTTACACAAGTAACTACAGAACTGAAGTCGCTGATTTTTGTTATAACACAGAGATTATTCGGCTAGATCTAGCCGATCAGTTGCAAAACAGAAATGCAGGCATGAAGATTATTGTCACCCTTGAATCGTTTTGTACAAACTCTACAATATCATCAGAAATAAATGGAAATCTACCAAATTTTCGTCATCAGAATATTTTATCTGGATGTTTAAAGTAATTCAACAAAAAGAAATATCTTTTCAACTTGCACTTGGTAATTTCAGAGAAGGAAAGAATATCTGTCCTGGACAACAATAATGGCATCCTTCCCTAATTTTCCTTTGTACAACCTTTGATGATTACCCCTAACATTTCTTATACCTATCCATAGGCTTCTTGCATCTGTCAGCTGGAAGTTCCCTTACTCTATCCGTACATTTTGTTCAAGCTCTTGAAAATTTGCAGAATTCCCCCCGTATAAGTTACGTGTCGAAACCAAGACACCAAATTTCTAAATTTTCTTGAGATTTTCAACAGAATAGAGAAAGATGCCTCATTACTGGTCAGTTGCAAACAGTTCATTTTCAACCATTTGTGTGTTTTTGGATGGTTTTCATCATAATGGATCACTCCTGATCTACGGATCAAACCTAGTTTTCTTACACTTGGTAGCACATTTTTCTCAAAAATTCCTTAGTAATTCTTTGATTTCATGATTCCCTTGATACGTTCAATGACTCTAACACCATGAACAGCAAAGTCGTCCATATCATAATGAATCCTTCACCGATTATTTGGACTAGCTGAAATTCTCTCCTATAGGATGGATTTTTAACTGGTTTAAATAAATGAAAAATCCGAAATGTTACTGATCTTTAAAAATAATTTTGTAGCATTTAAGCGTTGGAAGGTATTCTACTTCAAAATTTGGGTATTTCCTCGCTAACTCTCAGTACTCTAGATTTTCTCTTTCAGGATATGGTACGAGGTTTACAGAAAATTCTCAAGACTTCAAGATCTACCCAGTCAACCATTGCTAATAGATTACTAGTATTTCTTTCATCTTAACTTAAGTTGCTTTTCATCACAACTAGTCAGGTCGTCAGTCTACGGGCATTAGAAAACAGATCACATATAAAGAATCGTACTCGCATCTCTTTCACCACTGAAACTCAGGTTGAGTTCTTCACGGCTGGCAAAAGATCTTGACACTATTCCCTCGATCGCTAGGCGCAACATTTGTTTCTTTCACGTACAGTAGTAGTAGTATTAATGGTAATCTATCACCGATCTGAACTATTTATGGCTGCTTACCGACGGCCATTTTAGTTGCGATGAAAAGCAACTAAAATTAAGATGAAATAAACACTGGTAAAAAATAGTAATAACTCTTATTTTGCCTTAACATTATTTACGTTCCATCGATAGAATCATATCTACCGCTTTATAAATTCGTTGAATTCAGTGTTACAAAATATGGTTTGTCATTTATTGCTGAAGCTGTCTATAAAATAACTACAATTGACAACATTTCAAATTCCAGCCGTCTTTATAGTTTAAATGATATAAGTATTTACTTATTCAAAGTTTACAATACAAATAAAATGACAATACTGTGCGACCCCAGAGCAAAGTTATTAATACAAACTTTACATTGACAACTATTAAACTCATACATTTTTTTTTAAATGGCCAGAATTTCTGTTATTGTAGATATCTATTGGCTATATTGGAAAAAAGATAATCGGATCTAACCGGAACATTTCTACGTTCGGAACTCTGGTTGAATAGTATGTTTTTGCACATACTATTTTTCAATTTTAGATCTAGATGTTTACGTATGAGCTGAGAAATATTTCGCCTCTGGAAATGAAGAACTAGTGATGGCAGTCGGCTGGAATTATTTTGAATTTAAAATCATTCTGGAGCTGGTAGCTATGGTCAACACGAACCAGATTTAAAAGGAGTGACCACTTTGGCGATTGTACAAAATAAAGCCAATCCTTAATCGACGAATGGTAAACAAGTAATATATGAACTTTAGTGGATTACTTTATGTTGTGATTTCCACTCCTGGATATAATCTGAGACAAACTGATTGATGAACTTGTTGTGAGTTGAGATTTCAAATTTCACACTGCAAATTCTGGTCCCTGCACTGATGGAATAGTCAACAGAATACAGATCTCTCGTCGGGAAGGTTCCAAAGTTTCGTATACTTAGAGCCAGGATATTTCCGGAGCAACCTCTGCGAATATCAAACAATAGTTAACCTCTTCTACATTCTAGAATCGTCATCAGCATCATTATTGATTTAGCGTCCGTCATTGGACATACACTTTCCCTAAGATTTGCCAGTCCTCATTGTCGTGGGCGTCGCGAGGCCAGTATTTTCTGAATTTGTCTCGTTCGTCTCGGCCAGTTTTGCATATGATCTCCTGGGATCTGAGTTGTGAGCTTTGATGCCCAGAGGTTATCTGAATTTCTTGCAACATAACCAGCCCATTACCATTTGATATATTTGACTCCTCTTTTTCTCCAATATTCAGTAAGGTTTGACATGATTCTCTCCTGTGCTCGTTGCTTTGTTCTCAGTTTGAGGGTCAATCTTTTGGTCAGGTTCCATGTTTCAGCTCCGCAAGTGACTATCGGGATGATGCATTGACTGGAGACCCGTCTTCGTTTTGAGACTAATGGGATTTTTTTTTGTTCTTGAAGTTTGAGCTTGCTCTACCGAAAGCTTGTCATCCTAGAGTGATTTTTCGCTTGATTTTCTCTCCTTCTGAGAGTTTCATGCTAAGTGTGAATAATATTGTTATCTGTTTTTAAAAATATGGGCTTTTTCTTTCACGAATTCTTTGAAGTTTTAGCATCGTAAAGAAGTTCATAAAAGCATGAAAAATGGATTTATAACTCATAATTAAAGAATCAGTCGATGATCTGGTGACCTTGAAATTCCTTCATAATACCTGGAGGTGATTGGTTAAAAAATAACATTTGCCACTTCTTTTTTTTTTCTATAGTTATTAGCCTGTGGGTTGTGGGTTGTGAAACGGTTACCAGCACGAGACATGGAATCTGTGAACTGCGTTCAAATTTCAACTGACGTTACTCAGTGTTATTTCTAAACAATAGTGCTAGGAAAGGCATGAATCCAGTTGTACCTGCACTTTGTCCCCTTGCCAGATACATTGACAAAACATCTCATCACTATGATGCCGCAATAGTTGGCAGAGAAAAGAGTGAGGTCTCTGTTAAACCACTTGACCATGATACTTCATTGAGCCTGGCGGTAGCAGTAAAAAAAAATTGACGGACTGTAGGCCAGTGAGCTGAGCAAGTTAGTGATCTTTATGGTAGCTGGAATAGTCAAGTATTTCCTACTGGTGTCAGTAGTTGGAGCTCGATCCCAGGTAAAATCCAGGAATGTGAATGCCTATTTGGTAGAGAGGCAAATTTTCAAAACATTACCTTCCTATCCAATAAACTTTAATTGGCCTCCTACTAAATTCAGATAGAGCTTAATAAATGAGGTTTTCAAATATAGTTATCTCCTTTGGTTGAATGCTTTCCTTTGGTAGAATGTATGTATCGTTGTTCTCCGCTTTTTCCTTAATTCGGGATGTTACAGGATTAGGTACACTCAAGAAATTGTAAGAAAGACGTACTTCCAGTTAGCCAGGCCTGTCGAAACCACGTTCTCCTTACGTCACCTAGTATTCTCTGGTGTCCTACGTAGAGTCTGACCAGGTTTACGAGAGCAGTTGTGATTTGACCGTAACCCTTCAATCTCAAGGAAAGGTCCCGCAATAAAAGTCCCCCGACAGGCATTGAGTACCATTTTTAAAGACTTTACTATGAGTCGGCGCTGGACTGAACTACGGCCTAGCAGACCAGATGATGGAACTCTTTCACTGGACCATGCTGATTAGTATAAATATAATGTAGTAGTTGTTTCAAAATGAATGTATAGACCCTATTTATTTTGCTGATGTGTGATTCGAGCGGTCCAATAACATCACTATTTAATAATATTAAAATTGATTGATGTTTCGTAAGTCCCAGTTTACGCATCAGTTGTTTGAAAAATGGTTGCTACTTGAAGAGGGTGCAAAAAATACAGAGAGAGAGAGAGAGAGAGAGAGAGAGAGAGAGAGAGAGAGAGAGAGAGAGAGAGAGAGAAAGAGAAAGAAAACTGGTCTGGTTTGTTCCCCGATAGAAACCGTCAAGTGACCAATGTCTTGACTTGTCAAATATAAACGCGACCCCCCCCCCAAAAAAAAAATCCAGGATATACATGTCTACGTCCGGGTATCCAAATTAGTCTGCTTGGATAGTAATCATGTCTGCTCAACAAAAGGTCTTGGGTCGATTCTTGATATCAGCAAACTGTGAAACACTCTTCAGTTGGACAAATTTCTCTAAGCATTATATTATATCAAGGGTGATTAGGGTGGCGGTACCCTGTCGGGGGACTCGCATCCTGCCAATGGAGTGGTCATAAAAACATGTAGGCATAAATTCCTGGTTTCGAGCAGACCCATACATCAGATACATTTCATCGCCAGCTGACATACTCCGCCAGGGGTTATCTCTGAAGAGACGCTTTATCTTACCTGCAATCTATAAGTAAAATTTTCCCATTATAGTATTTTTTGAAAAAAGAAAAGAAGACGCTATTACCATTAATTGATTGCATAATTTCTTTTGGGCGTTCAAAGGCCCACAAATGGTCATGAGGGTATATCAGGTTGAATAATTGGAGGGTGTCGGAAATAGAAGAAGCTGGGGAGTAGAAGAGAGAGAGGAATAGGGTGTGCCCTGCCTCAATTATTGACTCATTGCAAAACAACAGCCGAACGGTTTTTTCGCTTTTTTCGAAAAATGGAAAAAAAGTAGTCTGAAGCGAACTTCCTGATCATCTGCATTTCAATCTTACAGATGATTTGAAACAAATTTAAAATCAAAAGATCTCTACGAATTGACTGAGACACATGCGCTTCTATCTTAGCGCAGAACACACATGCGCCCGCATGATAAAAAAAAAAATTGTACAAGGATCTAAAACCACACCTTATTCTATTGCAACGAATGACGACTAATTCGATCCATTTATTGTACATATAATGGATAAATTGGTTGGTAATCCAGATGACAGTTTGGCTCAGTTGGTGGGAGAGCAGCCTAGCTAATCACGTGGTTGAAATTTCAAATCAAGGTTGAAAAATATTGATTTTATATATGGGTTTAGTTTGACATGACGTTATAGGATAGACACATAGTGAATAGTTTAACTCACTTAGATGAGGTGAATATCATTTTTGTTATAGGTAAACGAAGCCGAGTCCTGGACTCGAATTAAAAGCTTAACATATACTTATAATGATTAATACTTCACAAATATATTATTTTATACCTACATCTTGAAAATATATCGGCGTGAAAATATGTGCACGATCGAACTAGTATGTATCTTTGTCTCTCTCTGTGTCTGTCTGTCTGTCCATCTGTCTGTCTGTCTGTCTGTCTCTCTGTCTGTCTGTCTGTCTGTCTGTCTGTCTCTCTCTCTCTCTCTATATATATATATATATATAAAGAGAGAGAGAGAGAAGGGGGAATGGAGAGAGAGCGAGCACTAAAACAGTGCAAGCCTTTGTTAATGTGCAAAAACATGCAGATGCAGCGATATAGATCCATGCAATCTATCAGAGGGACGCATGCATGTGCACACACACATTGAACATGTTGGAGAAGGATGAGAAAAAAAAAGAAAGAATAAAGAGGAAGAAAAAGAGGAGAATGGAACCGAAAATAAAAGTGGTAGAGATAAGAAAGTGAAGAAGAGCGTGAGGAAGAAGAAGAAGAAGAAGAAGAAGAAGAAGAAGAAGAAGAAGAAGAAGAAGAAGAAGAAGAAGAAGAAGAAGAAGAAGAAGAAGAAGAAGAAGAAGGATAATGAGAAAATTAAACAGAGAAAAAGAAAAAGAAGAAAAAAAATAAATCAAGAAAAGGAGAAAAATAGAGTTAGAGGTCGTGAAGAAGCAATAAAGCAATTTAAAGAGGAAATAAGAAGAAGAAGAAAAAAGAAAAAGAAAAACAGGAATAAGAACAAGAACAAGAACGAGAAATCAAAGGAAGGAAAAAATGGAGTTTGAGGTTGTGAAGAGGCAAAGAAGAAATTTAAAGAGGAAAGAAGAAGAAGAAGAAGAAGAAGAAGAAGAAGAAGAAGAAGAAAAGAAGAAAAGAAGAAGGAGAACAATTGAGTTGGAGGGTGCAACGATGCAAAGAAGAAATGTAAAAAGAAGAGGAAGAAGAAGAAGGAAGAGGAGGAGGAAGAGGAGGAGGAGGATGAGAGGTGAAGTCGGAGAATGTGAAGAATTTATTTTTGTCTTCGGTTCGATATTGAATTAAGATAATTATTCGCTAATTCCAAGATCATTAATCAATGTCGTTATCACTTGGCAGGGCAAAGGGCGTTGGTCGTTGCAGTAAGTCGACATCTTCATTTGGGGAGTTGACAAACAGCGCGAGGCATTAAGGGGGGGGGGGGCAAAAACCTCGTCTCTGACATTGGCGCTGAAATAATCGCAGCGTTAATTACAAGATTCTTTATCGCTTTATTCTAGACACCCCGAAGCCTCCACCCCAGTTTCACACATCCCACACACCCACATGCAAACACACACGTACACACACACACGCATGTACACACACACGCACGCACGCACACATGAGAGGATACGGGCAATCGAATATTTGTTTGAAAATGTGTGCACGCATACATGTATTTATAAAAGTGTTCGTCTGCATTTGGAAATTGCACCCACGTCAACACAGTTGTATATAATGAGTGTTAAAAGTATCCATATACATATCAGGAAGTTGATGTTTGACAGAATTTGGACCAGAGATTGTTATCAACACACTAAGTATAAAAATCAAAGAAATAATTAACATTGTATGAATTCCGTCAATTTTGAAAAAAAAAAAAACCCAACAAAAATGAGAATCACCTTACTTGTGAGCTTTTGATAGAGCAAGTTCAATATTCAAGAACAATGATTCCTATTATTCCTGAAAAGAAAGGTTTACAACCAATGCATCTGACTGTTTCTCACCTATCGGACTGAAACGTGGATTATAACCAAAACATGGTCTCTCAAACCAAGAACCATACGAGGTGCACAGGAGAGGACCATCCTTGGTTTCAAATTGGGGAATCACAGAACAGCACATTATTTTAGAGAAAAACAGGGGCTAGAGATATAGAATCCATTGGAAAATCCAAATGGCAATGAGCAGGCCATATTCCAGGAATGTCACACAAATGCTGGACATCATGACTCACACCATGGATCTCCAGATATTATATGAAAGACAGTGGCCCTCAGAAAATTGGATAGCGTGACGTTTTAGACTGGTTAAGAAGGCGCCTGTGATAGAGAAATCTAGTGAATATATGTTCAACGACAGACTGACTGATGATAAGTATGTTAAAATGAATCCCAAAATCACTGACCAGCAGGCTCAGGCTCGTCCTGAGAGCATCAGCAGAATCTGTCCTGTGAACCACATCACGCATGCCCTAATGACTCCGTGTAAAACACACGTCAAGAGTTAGGGAGCCTTGAACAACAGGATTCGTCCTGTAGACATAGTCCAGCCTGTCCCAACCTTTTTGCGAAATGATGCACAAGGAATCGGGTCGCTCACTCTGCCTGCACATACTCGAACTTGTAGGACCCCACCTTAATCCGACTTTGTGACATATTTCTAGTCGTGAGGATGCAAATAAATAAACTCTCCGTATTTAAGTACATGAATTCATTCATATACATAATAACGTAACGTGTGCATATTTTCGTGTTGATATGAACATGATTTTTAAGTTTGTTGTTGGCTTATTCGTTGCTTGATCAAGGAGAATGGTCTAATTTCAGCAGGCTTGAAGATAGAAGTAGACCCAATCCATACGGTGCCGAAATTTCCAAGAATTTAGTTTTGGAGAGAGAAAGTCCTATTTTCTCTTATCCTGCATGCGCTGATTGTTTTCCAAAATAGAGACCATCTTGAAAATACACCTAGTCCACACTGTAGGCTAGGTGCCCTGACTCTGTAGCTTAGTTTTCAAGTTAGAGTAACGTTATCCTAGATCAGAGATCATCAACATAGTTGATATCGAGCCCGTGGACCTTTTAGCGATTGTCTTCAAATCGTAAAAGACAACCCAGAAAAAAATTGGTTTGAAATTTCCCAATGAAGGGTTGGTGACTAAGATCGATTTCTCACATCCTGTACTTCGATGTACCATCTTATTTCAATTTACCAACTATCCAGTTGCTATCGGAGAATGCATCCTGGAGAGAAAGGATTTACAAAATGGATCCCATCATATGACCTAAGTAATAAAATAAAAAAAAAAAAAAATGCTATAATATGGAAAAAAAGTGTAAGAAGCAAATATCAAGGGTATTTGGTTATTGTTTCATTTATTTCGATAAATGTAATATTCTGACATGATAATAATCATACCTTTGTGTTAAACGTAAAAATAATACTTCCATCTTATTGGATAACATCGCTGTATCAAATATTCAGCAAAAGTTTATTCAGTTTCCTCATGAGATCGTCGGAAATAAACTCACAATCGAACTAATGTCGAAAAATCTATCATCTTTTTTATCGTCTGCTCACTTGAACATGGCTGCTCATTAAAATAAACAAAACAGAACGCTGCCAGAAAATGAATAAATAAATGCTTATCATTATCAACAGATTGGTGATTCTATATTATGTATTAGGTACGTTTTCTTGAGTTTTGGTGCGTTGTAGGATGTGGTATCGTTATGTTTCATAAATTAACTTTGGCAGCCATACAAGAGGGTCGATTAACGTTTCCATGAAGGGGTTGATAGTTTAAAAAGTTTGGCGATACCTGTCTTAGATTGACTGGTTTACGGGACTAAATAACTCTATAAACGCTGCTCTTTTGCCAATGTAATCACAAACTACCACAGCTGGAATTTGTACAAGGTCTACTGATTCCACTTCTTGTACCTTTGACAGTTAGGCCAAATCAGCACCCTTTTATTCATATATTATATAGGTAAACACGTACAAGTATTCATGACATACACACACATGAACGTATAGAGACTTGACGAAAGTTAACTGACGCCTCTATTTTAAAGACCCGTTATTCAATGATCTAAACAATAAAAAAACATTCTAAAATTCCAGTTGATTTGCCATTAGCAATCTGCATCAAGTTTATCAGATCAGCTATTTTTTCTTATGGGGTAGGCGACCAGGCTACATTCAAAACTCAGATAAAATAGAACATTTCCTGGAAATTTCCCTTATTTCGCAGCCTCAAATTACGCAGACATGTTCATTATGATTCATGTCTTTGGCCCTGTTACCAGCAATCGATGTAGGGAGTGGGTTACGCTACTTGGAATTTCACTGAAACATGCAATTCCCAAGAGATTCGGAGATTAACGAAGTCCTCTGAAAGTATCTTTACAGACTGGAGTGAATTTGCATTTTAACTCAGTCTACACACGTACAACTGAAAATAATACAAAACCGATTAATACGCAATCCAAGATATTCGCACGTCTTGACTACAAAAAACAAAAACCTCTGACACGTGTAATTATGGGTATACTTACACACTGCGAACCAGACCCGCCTCTGTGTACACAAGTGGCTATCAGTGCACACACCAAAAGACTCGACCACGCACGCATACATTCATAACTACATTGAAAGATGTGCCCAAAAACGAAATTGCAGGTACATATTTTGTTTAAATTTTTAGGCATGAATTCTTTGTGCATACGCATGCGTGGACATGTTTTGAATACAGACAACAGCGCGTCTTGTCAAACATGTTTCATATAAGTCCTCGTTACCATCTTAAAATCTAGCAGTGATTAAAGAATAAAATAAATCGCAGAAGATGCGTAAAAAGTGAAAAACAGATACCAATCCGAGGCAGCAAACAATCGTGGAGAAGAGATAAAAACTAGCAAAACAAAGACTTCTATGTATCTCACCTTTTCGATCCTTTATGACAAAATAAAAAAAAAGCAAAGAAAATGAGAGCAAGAGCAAGAGAGAAAGAGAGAGAGAGAGAGAGAGAGAGAGAGAGAGAGAGAGAGAAAGAGAGAGAGAGAGAGAGAGAGCTATAACGTATAAATAGCAGACAAAACTCCTCTTACTTCCTGGCCAAAAAAGTAATTTTCCGTTACATTAACTGTAAATTACTTGGAGGTAGCATCGTTAAATCGGACCTGTGTGGGAGAGGGCAAGAAGACATCTGCTATGGCCTGGAAAGATACGAAAATTTGAAGGAGGGAGAGGAAAGAAAAACTGGATAAAAAAGATCGCAAACACACACACACACACACACACACACACACACACACACACACATATATATATATATGTATATATATAGGGTCATGTGTTCATGAATAGTTATACATTTCAAAGTTTACGTAAAATAAATTTCATTAGAAAAAACAACGAAAAAAAAATGTAAGAGAAAGAAAAATTATATTCCACTGTTCTCTCTCTGTAGGGAAAATATTTTCAAAGCAAAATAAGCAATAAATGAGAATCAACACCCTCCACCTTTTCCTCTACCCAAATATTCCCAGTGCTTTTTTTCCTGGGCCCATCTTAGCCCAGGCTGCCACCTGCGTATTTCCCAAGAAATCCCCTGCAAAAACCGCAACTGAAATCTAAAATAAAAAAAAGAGACAAAAAGAACAAAAATCCGGTATATTTAAAACAAAAAAAAAAACAACAACAAAAAACAAACTGGTGCACAGTCTGAAAGCATGCCGAAATGGCGGGAAAACGAAGAAGCCGTCTGTGTAACTCTGACACGAATGGACGATTGGCATACAAATGATATATGAAACAGCAACAACAACGATAACTGCAACACGCACACACATTGAGGGGAACAAAGGCAACTCATAGATATTTTCCTACCACATACACACTACCACACAAACGCATGCGATCATGCACTTATACACATTCACAGAGATAATTCCTGACTCTTTCACATACACTTCAATACTCTCACACGAAACATATAAAATGTAGGCTTACTTACTTGCAATTATGTCTATCGAATCACCGTAGCCCTACAAATCAGCCGCCCACCCAACCAGCCAATTGAGCCACAGATCGTTTTATCTTTGATCGTCTCCATGTGCGTATGTCCGGGCATCCCTGGTCACATTTTGGGGGTTACAGCCTCGAACATTTTCATGAGTACACCACTTGGCAAAATCTTTTTTTGTTGTTTCAGTTTTCCCCCCAAAAGTTCTTCTTAGCATCCCTGTGGGCAGTTTGGACCAACAATGCACAAATATTGGGCTGGTGTTTTCTTTTTTCCTTTTTTTTTTCATAGATAATCCTAGATGAAATATCTTTTTTTTCTTGACAATTTTTGATAATTTTTCAGATATTTAGTTCTGTTAAACGTGCGGGCTACAGGGATTCATCTACGAGAGATTTAGATATCTGATATTAGTTTGTAAATCATAAGACTCCTGACAACAGGATTCGTATGAGATATATATCTTTTAAGAAAAAAAAATTAAATAACAGACTAGAAAAAAAGAAAGACGAAAACTCTGGCCTAATAATGACCATCAGCGAAGAAAGTCGATGCATTAGTGTAACTTATTCTTTAGTACAGAAATACGAAACAACATGCGTGGGTTAATCAATAACCGAAGAACAATACTTGCCATTTGCTTACATTTGATCACCTATAATCTTTAATCCATGTGATTAATACTCACCAATACTCTGCGAAGGATAAATATATTGAAAATATTAAACCGTGGAGAAAAATGGTTCTCATTTTTTAATTCAGCATCCAAAAATAAATTAAAATCACTTGAATTAATCACAATTTCCTTCATATATCCGTAGGCATCGTACAAAATTATGCAAAAATCTATTATCTTCAACTAAAAAACGTGTTTCCAGAGAGAATGCTACGTGATGGAGAAAATGCTTTTGATTTTTTTGAATCAGCAACCCAAAATACGTAAGGAAAAAATATCTGAAATAATCAAAACACTCTTTTCAATGTATACCTGTGTAATTTTTAAAAAGATTTGATCATTTATTTTATAACCAAAAATATAACTGAGTTTCAGTAACAGAAAAGATGAGGTGAAAGGTATTGGTATTCTCCATCCACCACTACCCTTGTCTTCTAACTCCCCTTAACTCACCTTGAGTTTTCTGCCACCTCCAAAGGACGACAGCGGCCACTTTTCGAATCAGTGTTCTAAATAGTCAGCTATTCTGAAAATTTATTTTAGGCGCCATATTGGGGGTGGGGGTGGGAATGGGCAACATGTATGTCATGGTCCGTCCTATGGCAATAATCTCCAATGTCATCTTCAACATCAATGAATTAGATATTATTGGTAAAGGTTTTTTGGGCATTAAGAAAAAATCATAGACAAGACAGTGAACCGCCAAGAATTGTTGTAATAAGAAAAGTAGTCGGAGGAAATGGGAGAGGAGAAAGATGAAAAGAACAAGAAGGAGGAAGAGTAGAGTCAAAATAGGAAAAAGATGAATGGAAGTCACGGAGGGGACGATGAAGGAAAAAGTGATGGAAGGAAAGATTAAAAAGACAAAGAAGAAAGAGAAAAAGAAAGACATAAAGTAGAGGAAACATAATAGTTGAAAAAGAAGCAGAAGATATAAAAGAATATGCAGAATGTGCATTAATGGTAATGCACAGAAAAAGGCTAACAGCAACGGAAAGAATCGAATTACCGGACAACAAAAAATCAGAGCATTGACGACCGGTGGAAGTATATATCTATATATCTATAAATCAGATAACGGGAAGAAATGGAAGAGAAAATGAAAAGGAATTCCTTGAGACGATTAAAAAAATATAAGAGACTAAGCTAAAACAGAAATCTGATAAAAGGAATGAACACATGGCCAGTATCAGTAGTAAAATACACAAATGACAAATATGACAGACAGATGAAGAGAACCAACGAATGGACCGGTGAACAACGGCGCTAATAACAATACACACACCTGGACACTCAAGAAATGACACATATAAACTGAATATAAAGAGAGAAGAGGTCGACAGAGGACACATCAACACAGAAAACTGCGTCCAAAAGGCAAAAGCGGGATTAGAAAAGTATGTGTAAGCAAGCAGTGAAGATATCATACAAAGAGCCCGAGGCAGTGCAACAAACAACGAAAAGTAGCAGACGTGGGTGCAGCAGATCAGGCAACAACGAAAGAAAAATGGGAACATAAAAAACTACTTTCGGAATTAAAAAGACCAAAACAAAATATCGCCGACAAGAGACCATGGACATGGCAATGTAAAAAAAAACCTGAAGAGAGAAATGCAATTTTTCATCATGGAGGTCCCAAGCACAAGGACTAACTACGTCAAAATGGAAATCGATACAATCCAAATAAACAGCCAATTTTGCGTAAGTGGAGAAAAGGTCAAAACTGTAAATCACATGACCAGTGGATGTAAAAAAACTGGACCAGCAGGAGTGCATAAACAGACACGATAGGGTAGCAACAGTTATACACCGTGCAGTAAGCAAACGACAGGGATTCGACCATACATACAAATGGTATCAGCACAGATCGGAGAATAGTAGCCGCAAATTACTCTGATAATTTGACATCTAAACTGATCACCCAATCCAAACAAAAGACCAGACCTGGTAGCTGTGGACAAAAGGAAGGAGAGAACTTGCCAAATAATAGACATGTCTGTCTCTGCAGGATCAGAGAGTAAATATAAAAGGAGGGTAGAGAAATACCAGGAATTTGCAAGGGAATCGAAGAAGGTGTTGAATATGTATATCGGGGTAGAACCAATAATAATAGTTGCACATGGAACCATGCCAAGACAGTAAGAATGAGATAGGAGGAGCCGGAGATTAAAAGAAAGATTGAGACTATGCAGACCACAGCACTACTAGAGTCTGCACGAAAACTGATGAGAGTATTGGAAATATGAAGTGTACAACCTTCAGATGTCAGCAATGGCCAAACAGCCAGGATGTAAAAAGAAAGACCGAGATGATTGAAACCACAGCACTTTTGTGATATGTGAGGACAATATGAGGGGAGGGCTAGAAAACTGACGGTACTTACAATCACAGCCATCAGCAAAAACAGTCAGGCAACCGATGTTAAACTGCAAACAACAGCACTAGGGGAGAGTTGAAGGAAAAGCTAGAGATTTGAGGAGACTTGCTGTCAATCAGTCTCCAGTCAGTGAAAATGTAAATAATAAAGAAATATATCTTTTAATCCAAGTATCTAAAGAAATACCAGCACAAACTTTGGGCATTGTTGTTCCCAAAATGACTGCAGAGACCCAAAAGAAACTCTTTTTTAGAAAAACGAAAAGATAAAATTTAAGATAGTGCTTTCTGGTCTACATACGCACATGTTAAAAAAAATGTGACCAGAAGCGCCCGAGCACACACACAGGCACACACATACACAAACACGTACACATGCACATGCACATCATCATCATCAACATCTGCCAAGGATTTTGAGCAAGGGAAATTCAAAATAACTTATTAGTTAGACAACTTTTCCGAATATCAGTAACGGTTTGCCTTTCCAACCTTTTTTGATCGATTCTGAACAATATTTTAGAAGGATCCAAAAAAATTATTTCCATTCAACGATTTAATTCTATAAAAAACAATTTTAGCATCCAGAACCACATCATCATCAGTCATTTATCGTCTGTCATTGGACATGCACCTTCGCAAGACCTCTCTATCGTGGGCATCACTTAAACAATACCTTTTGAACCTGCCCAGCTCGTCTTGCTATGTCGTATTCTACCGACCCCAGTCCCGCCTTTGATCTCTGAGGATCCATGATGTGAGTCGTGCCGACAATCGATTGTCTACCATTCTGGTAACATGACCAGCCCATTACCGTCGAGTTTTCAAATGAATTCATTGATGTCTCACACTGTTTTCCCCCAAATATATCGTGCTGTCTTGTGATCTCTCCATATGAGGTTGAGCATGATTCTTCCATGTGCACGTTGAATTATTCTCAGGTTGAGGGTCAATCTTTTGGTTCAGTTTCATATTTCATAAACGACTATTGGGCGGTTGCATTGGTTGATCTACCCTTCTTTCTAGGATTAATGGGATTTTCTTGTTCTTGAAGGCCGAGCTTCCTCTGCCAAAGACACGCAATCCTATAGTTATTTTTCTTTTGATTTCTTCCTCATTCGTGGATTTCACGGAGATTCGTTGTCCTAGGTAGATGTAGCTGTGTACTTTCCCCAGATTTGCGTTTTTGATTTTGATAGTTGAGTGTTCATTTTAGACGTCATTGTTATCCATAGCTTTTATTTTGCAGAGTTTCATCTTAAGGTCGTCTTTCTTGCTTCTTTCATTCAGTTCATCTTGCATTACGTCGTGAAGGTCCTCTGCAAAAAGAACGATGTCGTCAGCAAATCTGAGATTGTTTTGTTTATTTTGATTCCTTTATTTTCGTAATCTAAGATCATCTTGAGGCAGGCTGTGAAGAGTTTGGGTGAGCTGGTATAACCTTGCCCTAACCCTTTTTGAACAGGCTCTGATTCTACGTAGCATAAAGCAGCTGCTGTGGCTATACATGTTGCAGTACTCTCATGTATACGGGGTCTATACCTTGTAGGGTGATGGCCTCAATAACCTTGGGAAGTTTTTTAGAGTCGAAGGCCTAATTGAAGTCGATAAATGCTACAGCAAGTGGCATTTTGTATTATGCTGCTGTCTCTTTTAGTTGATTTACCAAATGGGGATTATTCATGGTCGATTAGCTTCTCCAAAGGCCAGCTGGCTCCCGTGATTGGTTTTAAGCGTTTTATTGATTTGATTGGTAATAATTTTAATGAAAAGTATGTTGATGTAGGTGAGTAGACTTATTGGTCTGCTGTTGTTGGTGTTTTTTGGGTTTCCTTCTTTTATAAAACAGCATTATGATTATAGTGTTACAGCGATTTAAAAGAAAAAACAAAAGAAATTTTCGTAGACATAATAAGCAGTAAATGTTTGAATTTTCAGTCATATATCTTCAATGGTGCGGCCTGAAAGCGTGATACATAGATAGCCAGCCAGATACATGCATTCGTCGCCAGCCATCTAGATGGACTTGAAAACTGAAGGGAACGTATCGTGACAATTTTGGTTTACGGTTTCTAATAGCAAAGAAAGAAACAACTATAAAAAAGGATGTTTGAAGAGAGAAAGAGGATGAGTTAAAAAAGAAAGAAAAAGAAAAGAAAGGGTCTGACTTGAAATGAGAAGATAAAAAAAAACTAAAGAGAAAGGAAGAGAGAAGAAAAGATAAGTTAGACTTTGAAAAATGACAAAAAAGAAAAGAGAAAAAGTTAGGAAAATGGAAGAAAGAAAAGGAGAAGGAAAGAAGGCTATTATAACAGATATATAAGATTAGAACAGAAAGAGAAAAGAAAACGATAAGTTAGTATAATGATGATGAGTTATCGGGTTATTAAACAAAACAGAACAAAAACAAACAAACAAACAAACAAAAAAAAAAAAACAAATTTCCTTACATTAACTTTTCTGGGAAAACATTAGCTGATTTGTTCCACCATCTTCTGTAATATTTCAGACAGTTTCATAACTTCTACCATTCAAGAACTTCTTATCTTATACAGCAAAATATACTCTAGTTGCAGTCCTTAACGATATTGGCTTATAAAAAAAATGTAACCATGCATCTCTATAAGACACTTTCAGTCGGTCGGTCGGTCGGTCGGTTTGCATATCTGCTAGTGGCTGATATATCTAATATGTATCATGTTGGAGAGTTATGAAACTAGGTCCAGATTTTCAGGTGAACCATCATCATCCTCCTCTTCCCTTTCTTCCTACTACTACTTCCACAACCAGCAATGTTACTACTGTTAGTGCTTCTATTAAATCCTTTGAGATATGAACATGAGGATGGTGGATGCATTATTTAACTCATGGTTCTCGTTTTTTTCATTAAGGGAATTCTGTAAAGACGTGGATGAATGGTAATGAAAAGGTACAATATGCAGTGAATACAGGGGATGAGTAACAACTTTTTTCCAGCTAGCCTGTAACATTACGTACCTGCTCATCAAAGAAACATGCTGTGTAGAATTATTCCAAAAGAATCTGACACCCTTTCTGTCAGGTAATTCCTGACAGACGCCTTTTTTTCGATTGCTGTCTTTCTTGATCTAATTGGGAAAAGTACTTGTTCGATCAGTTGATTGGGTCTTCGGAAGAAGATCATAGAAAAATCTCCTTTCTATTCACACACACACACACACACACACACACACACACACACACACACAGAGCATCAGCTCATTTTAGTAAAGACTTGCCTTTGGTACAATTACAGGTAACTCATTTCACCTGCCCCAGAATCTAAGATATCCCACGTTTGTGTGGAGTATTCACTTTCCATCGCCTGTCAAAATTTGTTTAAAAGAGATTTCATTTTGGTTACCTTTATGTAGCTATTCACGAATTCAGAAATACAATCCAATAGTTCTTAGTAGAAGCTACACATCAAAGCAATTAGCATTGACAATCTGCTTCAAATAATGTTCAACGTTTGATTTAGATATTTTGAAAATAATTCAGATTATTCTCTAACAATGTCTCAATTTACATGCAACATCCTGTGGTCGTCTTGATAAAATTCATATTTTGCGTTCGAGATATATCTTTACCTTTCTCAAATAAAAACGAAATCATCATATTGTAAACATTTTGCTTACTTTCTCATCTTCAAATTTAATATGAAAAGATAGAAATAAAATAAGTTAAAAGGAAAAGAATCAAAAGATGAAAGGTTGGCTTGAATAGAAAGAAAGAAAGAAGTAAATTTAGAGTGTCGTCGTTCTCGGCTTCTACCCTCATCGATGGTGTTGCAGGGGGGGGGGCTTACGCATGGCGGTTGTTAGATAAGACCCACGTCCGACTTGCCAGGCGTGTCGCAGCGTTTTGCTTACGGAACCTGGTGTTTCTCAAAGGGTCACTAATCAAGGTACTGACCAGGCCGGATGTTGTTTAATTCCAGTGATCTTAAAAGAACTGGTGTTTCCAACTTGATATGGCTGTAACCCTTTAGCCTCGAAAATGTCCCTCTATTCTAGTCCTTGTGCTGAGTGATAAGCGGAGAAGCATTTTATACCATTTTGAAAGTATTAGGTACGACTCGGTGAAAGATTGAACCACGGCCTTCCGAACTGAAGGTGAACACTTTACCACTGAGCCACAGGATAAAGAATGGGAAGCGTAAAGAGAGAGAAAAAAAGATTTCTATATAAAAAAAGAAAACACTGAATGACAATCAAAAGAAAAATCTATTAGGAGAAAAATCAGTTAGGGAGGATCAGAATAGAGAAACGGAAGGAAGAAGATAAATGAGTAAACGAATGGCCAAATGAATGAAGGAATGGTTTTGGGAAAGGGAGATAACTAAGAGATATTGATGGAAGGACGACAAAACGACCCAATTGAAAGAAAGAAAAAAGAAAGAAATAAAGAAGGAAAGAAAGATATAAAACAGCTGTCAGCAAACAAAAAAGGGATTTTCTCAGCATTCTATTTTGGCGCGCGACGTGGAACCATCGAAAAACGGCAGCGAATGACGTCGACCATGACATCATCAACTTAATAGAAAGGATGGAATACGAAAAAGGGAATTGGTTGAACCGGGTGGAAATTAGAGCGGTCTGCTTGAATGAGAAGTATTAAGGAAGATGAGGATATTCGTCAAATTCCCAGCGTGTTGAAATAAATGCATCCCTTGGAAATTTTCGTCGATCCCATAGAGACGGGAAATTAGGTTTGCTGGCTATTTTCTGTGAGGGACTATTGTTGGAAATTGGCTTTGGTTTGCGAGGGGAATTGAAAACGAAGGGAATCAGGATTTGGTAGCAGAATCATGAATTTATCACATTGTGTGTCCGAATGGGATATAAGTGAAAATAATGGTTACAAAAAAAGGGGGGGGGGAGAGAGAAAGACAGAGAGAGAAAAGTAATGATTAAATGGAATGAGGTGAAGATTTGAAAGTTGGATATAAAAAGAAAGAAAAAAAAATTGTGAAAAGAGGAGGGGTGAGAAAAAGTTGCAAATTTGAGAAATTCAAGAAACGAAATCAAGTGGAGTAAAAAGGAAGAAGATCACTAGAGAAAAAGGAAAATACAGTAAAGAATAAATGAGAAAGAGTCAATAAATTGCATAAAAAAAGATTATATCGACTCTATATACGCATATATATATACATATATACATATATATATGCATGTATGTATATATATGTATATATGTATAAATACATATATTACACTTACACGTGCATACACGCACACATATACATAGAGAGAGAGAGAGAGAGAGAGAGAGAGAGGGGGAGAGAGAGAGAGGGAGGGAGGGAGAGAGATAGATAGATAAAAGTATTCAACACATTTCAAAAAAAATTTTGAACACGCTTACACAGCTTCAGAATAGACAGAATTTGGACTAAATATATCAGATTTTTTGTTTGTAACTCATCAAGGTTTAATATTATTTAAATATGCTTTTGATACTTTTATTTCATGATCTTTGGTCAACGTTTTGACAATTTCGGAGTCGTGTAAGGGTGAAAAATAGAGTTTTTGCAAGTTTTTTGCTCTCACTGTAGATATATAATAATGAACATGAAAGGAGAGAGAGAGAGAGAGAGAGAGAGAGAGAGAGAGAGAGAGAGAGAAGAAAGAGAGAGTATGAGTATAAAGCAGGAGTACAGAAAGGGAGAATGAAAGATAAAAGTAAAAAAAAGGTATACATAAAATGAACACAGGAAGTATAGAGAAGTAATAAATTATAAGGTTATTTCAAAAATAATTAGAGCTTTTCACCATCAACTTTAAAGTACCATTCCTCAGCTTGGAATAAAAGTTATTAATCAAAATAAGAAGGTTCAGAACTACAGATTTTTGATAATTAGAAACAAACCCAGCTATTCCAAAAGTATAGAAGTCTGGGCTTTACTTACGAATGAATTCTTTTGAATGCATTTTGAGCTGACTGACAAAGCTGGGTGAGATAAAGTTTCGTAGATTGGTTTGTTCGATTTCATAAGGGTCATTCGCGCGACATGTCGAGCTTTTTACTCTTCCGCTTTGGTGCAAATTTCTTACAACAGTTGAGGGGTCAACGTTGTCTTCCTGTGCATCCTCTCCAGCTGTTTAGTGTACATCCAAGTCAGAAATTCAAGATTTTTCATCAAGTAACGATTTTTGAAAAATTTTTATTTTATTTTATTTTTTTATTTTATTTTATTTTTTTTTGAGAGAGAGAGAGAGAGAGAGAGAGAGAGAGAGAGAGAGAGAGAGAGAGAGAGAGAGAGAGAGAGAGTTTGCTTTTTCTGTTTCTTTTTCTGGATGGGATGGTTAATTGGCTGGGATGGCTAGAGTGAAAAGTAATTAATATCCTCTTTGTTGACTGGTCAGTTGGAATATTGTCAGTATTAGACTGGTCCATGATGAAAAAAAAAATTAATGGGGAACTCTGCTCTATAATTAATGAAACAGTTGTCATTTTTGACAAGACAAGTACACTAAGGCCATATCT
The DNA here is from genome assembly GCA_963457665.1 of Thysanoteuthis rhombus. Classification (NCBI taxonomy): domain Eukaryota; kingdom Metazoa; phylum Mollusca; class Cephalopoda; order Oegopsida; family Thysanoteuthidae; genus Thysanoteuthis; species Thysanoteuthis major. Next base: position 14,038,277 of record OY735210.1, read on the forward strand.
CGTCATCCGGAAGAAGGAGGGGAAAATACGCCAGATAATAGACGTCGCTGTTTTTTCAGACCACAAAGTAGAATTGAAAGAAAGAGAATAGCTGGCAAATATCTGGATCTTGTAGAGAAATGAGGAAAATTGTGGAATCTGGAGGTGACAGTTGTGCACATAGTTGGCACGTTTGGTTACAAAGTTTGAGAAAATTGGCAGTGGGAAGAAGACTCGGAATTATCCAAATGGGTCTTGTGTGCAGTATGACCTGTGCAGTGATGTCAGCTTGCCTAGAGCCAGCTCCACCCTCTGAATTAAGGGTTTGCATCTTATGGTTTACCGAAGTAGCTCGAATGAAAGCAGGGCCCCAAGTTCGTAGGTTTGACATGAGTGTCGTTCTTCTGGCAAATGTAGCCAAGCTACAGGGATGTGCTACCTGGCGGGAATGTTCCGACGGCAAGGCTGACCTGTAGTTATAGCAGGACGGGAGTGTCACGTATTGGCAGGGCTATGGTAAAAAAACTAAAGAATCACCAACTGGAAAAAAATACTTACGTAAATGGAAATACTTTCGAATTACATACATCTTGAAATTTAGTTAAAATAGTTGGGAAATACGTTGAAATAACAGTGATCAGATTGAAGATAACATACATGGAATGTTGTCGTGTATACTTATTTACTATATACCACATAAATGTTTGATATTACCAGAGTTCTCGAAGTGAGAATCGGAGCAAGATTCGAGAATGACTCGAGCATAAAGAGATTTCCATGGTTCTTGGTATGTCCCCCCCCCCCCGAGTGATGTGGCAGGTCAGGGCAGTGACCCATGCTTCATGTTGTGATTTTCATGTTTGAGTCTTAATTCGGCATCCCTCCGTTCCAATCATTGTGTTCTATGTTTAAAGATTGACCCTTAAACCATGCAACGTGCAGTTGAGAGACACATGCTTAACCTCACGTGGGGAGATCATTGGACAGCACAATATATTAGAGAAAAGACCTGAGATATCATAAAAACTGTTTGAACGCTCAAATGGCAATGAGCTGGACATGTGCAAGAATGTCTGAAAACCGCTAGACATAACATCTCACAGCGTGGATCCCCGAAGTTCATATGCAAAACTGTGGCCGATAGAAAGTAAGATGGCATGACGAGATGGATGGAATCAGAAATTTGGCTTCGCAATGCCAACGAGGTTTGGAAAATCTTGGGAATGTTCTATGTCCAACGATGGACACTGATAAGTTGATGATGATGATGATGATGACATAAATGTTGATTTAAAAAGATCCTATTCATAGCAAAAAATGTGAAGTTTACATGACTATATACATAGATATATCTCTATATATACACATGTTTGTGTGTATACATACATATATATATATATATATATATATATATATATATATATATATATATATATATATATATATATATATGGTAAAGTTTGGGGGGAGTTTTTATGCATTAATTTAAAAAAATCTTTTATTTCTACGTGTACTTTCATGTATATGTATGCACAGTTATATGAACATATATATTTATCCATTCTGACAAATATAAATACGAAGCATATATAACTTTTTCTAAATTTTGCAATATATACATACGTATATTTGCATTTGTGTGAAAATATAGGTGATGTCTTTTTCAAATTTTACATTTAATTCCATATCAGATATTCATAATTTAAAAGGCATGTTATTTACTTTAATACACTTGAACATTAGCAGAAATATTTGAATATATACATATATATATATATATATATATATATATATATATATATATATATATATATATGTATATATATATGCATGTGTTTTTGAGCATGTGTGTAAGCATGTTTGTATATATGTGTATGTGTGCATATGTATATTTGTATGTACAGAAAAAATATCATCATGTATGTAGTTTTAAAACTTGCGAGTAAATAAATACCATTTTAAGCAGATCATCAAAGACGGTGAAAGCTTTCAATATTAATGAAATTCAAGACAGTGGAATAAAAAAATTCTGCTCGGCTCAGCTCTAAGTCGTTAAAGACACTCATTGCCAAAATGATGTGTTAAACAGAAGAAAGTAACTCCGAAGAACATTCTTTCCATCAATATTTAATAAAAAATGGCAGCTATAATTTCAGAATTGATAAAAATTCTGATAATCATTGGAACATCAAATGATTAGAGACGATTGCATTTGATTGCCTATTTATCAATCGTCGATGATATTACATATGATTCACACACACAGATGAATGGATATTTAATCCTTATATCCTAATATCATAGCCCTCGAAGTAGCTTTTAACGATATAACGACTACAGAAACCAAAAGAGAAAAAATTACCACCGTTGTGGAACACATAACACTCAATAGCTTCAACATTAATAATTGACACTGCTTCAAGATGTGTCATAGGCACAGTAGCGGCCCTTTCTTCTGCTAATATCTTAATGGGCAAATAGGAGAAACTCAGTGATGGATAGACAAAGACTGTGTCTTCTTTGTAATATATATATACATATATGAAGCGAAGGTTTCGATCCTACCTCGTGGTACTGGATGGGATAATGGATGATCTATAGCCACGCTGAAGAGTTGTAATACAACAAAATAGCTGTCTGTGGATGACACAATTATCTAATTAACTGAAAAAATACATATCCTGTCATAGGGACCACAGAACAAGAACGTCTACCCCCGTTGATGAGTTTGTTTCAAAATTCCAAGATGATTATGGAATAAGATAGATAACTGGAGAGTGTCGGAAAGCATAACGGCCGAAATGTTGATTAAAAGATGGGGAAAAAAGTCTGAATTCATCAATGTACAATTATCATAATTCCTTTTTTGCAGAAACTCACACACACACACACACACACACACACACACACACACACATATATATATATATATATATATATATATATATTTTCTTTATATGTACAGAAGTTGAAGCCCAACTTGAGAAAGTCTTCACACATAAACTCTACCCACGACTCTATTAAATTTTGCTACGAGAAATTCACTGACTCCATAGCCTTTCTTAACACCTGCATATATACAGATGATTATAGAAACCATCTGAATACCCTCTATACTAAACTTACAGACACTCACAATTACCTTCACTCTAAATTGGCCCACCCGAAACAACCGAAAGAAAAAGATTTCAATCATTTTTACAAGCGCTTAAGATTAGGAGGATTTTCTCTGGTGACCTTAACAAGCATAACTATAACCTAAAACAGTATTTAACTAAACGAAGATATTCACCATTTGATACAAATAACCAAATAAAAAAAGTTAACTACGATACCCACGAAAGAAACCATTACACTCATTAACAAAAACAAATTCAACCGCATACCATCCATAATCACCTTCCACGACACACTCCCACTTCTGTACCATATAATTAATAAGACATTGAATAAACTGATACTTAAAACAGAACCCAAAGAACCATGTGTCATTGCCTTCCGTTGACCCCACAACATCAAAGACATAATAAGTAGTAACACTACAATAAACAACGACATTTCATACAACACCATCCCTAAATCTGTTCAACTCTTCCAACTGAGCAAGAAATAGTCTATGCTGCAACCATCTTAAGCATGACAACACCTTCACTAGCTTTACTGTTAACATAACTTTCTACATTTACCATAGTGGCATCTACCTCTTAGAATAGATAGATGCAGATTGTAACACATGGGCAAGTCCGAATGGCAATTCAACATTAGACTTAATAACTAAGCGCCATAATTAAATCATCCATCATCCCAACATTCTCCTAGTAAAACTACATCTCTGCTCCCCTGGTCATAATTTTGGCACTGACCCAAGATTTACAGAAGGACACAGAACATATATTTTCCCAAGCATATTTAATCACACCCCCAATATCTACATTAACACCAGAAATAGCCTTACAAAGCACCCAAACAGCCCAACACTAAACTACTATCTAGTTCTCAACTACCCATGACAACCAATGCTTAAGATTGCCCGTCCTTTCTGACCAGCACAGCCAATGAAATTTCCATAACTGCTGCTTGTACTTCTATCAGAATATTCAACCATGCCATCACAGATCTTTCCACGGGTGGAATACTGTAAGGACTCACCACTATGACCCACAATGAATGGTCTTTCTTGATTTCCATTTTTGCTTCCCAAGCAAAATATGATGCTAAATTTGCTTTCTACAGAAATCTTTTGGCCACTGAAAGGCACACACATGCTACTGAAGATGGGAACCCTTCCCGAACCATGTATAGTATACTGCTTAATTCATTTATGAAGTAACTAATAAGTAATAAAGGTTTCTATATACCTTTACTCCCGAGTCTGTCTCATTCCCTATTGTTCACGCACACACACGCACACACTTATATGTTTGTGTGTGCGTATGCGTGTTTTATAGAAATCCATCACAGCAGACTATTGTAACTATTCACGCATTTCTTTGAAGAAAAGGAAAATGGTACTGCAATAACTAGACTACAGAGTGATAATAATAACATAAATATTGAGAAAAGCGTAAGACAATGGGGTATAATATCACCGAAACTCTTTTTGGCCAGCCTTCAAAGCATCAGAAAATAGACTGTAATACGTGGAAGCATGCATATATAGGGGATATTTGAATAATTTAAGGACATGTTATGAAATGTCAATGTCAGGCACTATATATAATCAACACAGTATTTCAAGTGATCTAGCTGGTGACAACCCGAAAATATGGTTGAGAATGAATAGAACAAGGACAAAAGAATCGTTAAATGATAAATTCCTGGAAAAAGACCATCAGAATAACTTTGCTCGAGGAATGAGTTCAATTTTGTTTGGTTGCCTGAGACCTGTAGCAAAGGTTTTTTGATAGTTATATACTTAATCAGCGTCTTAAATTTATGTTCATCTTTGGGTCAAGTTACCCTTTTAGACAAGTTTTTGAACCCCAGTCGCAGTCGAATGAACAGCTATAAAATTCACATAAGCAAGCAACCACAGAACAAAATGACCACTATAAATATATTATTCACACAGCCACATTAAAGAATTACCCAATCAATATAATCATCTTGGATCTGTGGAAACAAACCTAACCCACCATAATCAAATTAACAACTAAGGTCTTATCAAAAGGAATTCTTACATTGGATAATTTATCTGAGTTATGAAAAAAAAAGAATCACTCTCAGAGAGGAAACATACCACAAATATTCTGAAAATCAACCACATACTGATAACAAAAATGCCTACGCCATACTCTCCTAACTTATAATTCATTACCACCAAAAAGCACGGCATTCCAATTAAAAAAAACGAAAAAACAACACCCAATGACCAACCACTAAACAAAGATATATATATATATATATATATATATATATATATATATATATATATATATATATATATATATATATATCAATAGAATAAAAAGGAGATCCTGCCAACGAGAAAAATAGACCCCACAAGGTCCTGAACAGGAATTTGAAATGAACCGAATCATTTGCTTGAAGAAGCCCAAACGTGTTTATGTAGTGGATCCTCACTTCATTATATCTGTATTCATAAATATATATACATATATTCTACCCCTCCCCATCTCTCTCTGCATATATATATATGTACAGAGAGAGAGAGAGAGAGAGAGAGAGAGAGAGAGAGAGAGAGAGAGAGGGGGGGGAAGAAGAGAAACGTTTGGAAAGAAAAAAATCTAGTACATGAATATCGAAATGCTTTTATCAGAAATCGATATGCCTCTTAAAAATAAGTCATCTACCCAATCAAGAAAACTAGTTAAAACGCACTGAAACACATTCTTATCAAATATCAAGAGTCACATGCGTATTTCGGCGAATTTCAAACAAATAGGAATGAGAATTTGATAAATATGCATATTTGTTTCAAGTTTTATTGAAAAGCGTAAAAACCTATTTCACCACTTCAAACATTACAATATTATAAAAATTAATATTTTGCGTCATGAATTCCTTTTAAAACGTACTCTAAATAAAAAGAAAGTTTCAAATTGAACCAGTACACAATATAAGCTTTTGATTATCCTCACTATATAGATTTAAGTTTCGTTACACTTCTTTCTGACTCGTTTAATATCAAGTGAAGCAGACAAGTTTTATTGGACTCCATTTTGGCAAAGGAAAGCCTAATCATTGGAGCATAGCCGGACAAAGAAAAGATAAAAGGGAAAAATAAATTAAATTTAGTGTTTGTGAATATTTAGTTTGGCAGTTATTTTCCCCAATTCGTCTTTTTCAAGTATCCCTCAATTTATGCAGAGACATTTCTGAGAAGTCCTTCATCTGCAGGCACTTAGACTTGCACGGGAAAAATAGGCACATTTAATCTTATATGAGGTAAGCAGATAATTTGAAAAGAAATATTTTCATTTTGGGGGGAAATTCTCCCCCTCTCTCTTTCTTTCTCTCCCCCCTCTCTCTCTCTCTCTCTCTCTATAATATATATATATATATATATATATATATATATATATATATATATATATATATATATATATATATATCACATGCACACAATCACTCATCAAAAATGAATAAACACTTTATGAGACAGACATTTTGATCATGTGTGAGTTTCTGCAAAAAAGGAATTATGATAATTGTACATTGATGAATTCAGACTTTTTTCCCCATCTTTTAATCAAGATTTCGGCCGTTATGCTTTCCGACACTCTTCAGTTATCTATCTTATTCCATAACCATTTAGGAATTTTGAAACAAACTCCTTATTTAATCAACGGGGGTAGACGTTCTTGTTCCGTTGTCCCTACGACAGGATATATATTGTTTCAGTTAATTTGCCCCAGTGGTTCTTATTTTTCCCCCCTGAACCCAAGTGCATGACTTTCAATGCCCGACTCAAGAATCGAACCCATGACAATCTGGTAACTAGATGCATTTAACCAAAGATTTTATTCACCAGTATGGGCAGCTGAATGAGAACAGTTTTAATGAAATAAAAAAAAAAATTTAAATAAAGGGTTCGGTTCATAATTCCCAGGTTACGGAATACAACAGAAAACTTGAAGAAGACCAGAGATCAAATGTTTAAAAAGTCGCTACTAGAATAACCAAAATGTCCAAATAGATCATTGCATGAAAATGACGTAATGTTTTTTTAAAAAATCAAATTATGACAAGAAGTTGCTGCTAATGATATCTACAAAGCTAAGCTCAATATGACAGAAAGTCACAAGTGTTTGGCTCTCAGTGACAACTAGATTCACTAAAAGACTGTAAAGCTCGATTGCTAACCATTGCTTGGCTGTGAGTCACCTTTGTATTAAGCCTGGCTTAGTACGGCACAAAGCCACAATACTGGGGTATGTGAGCATTGGACCCAATACTGTTGCAATACTCCGTGAGGCTTGCTTGCAAACCATTTCTGAGCAGTGAGGAACTATTTTACTAAGCTTAAGTGTAGGGTACCCATTGAGGATCGATCTCACAGCATTAGCAAGGGGTTCCGGTACTAGCTATCTCGTCAGTTGTTGATTGGTTGAATGAATTATGTTAATTGTACATATCAAACTTAGCTGAGTACAACACAAGATCACGATGTTGGAGCACTTCATGAAGATCTCACCACAGTAGTAATGATTTCAGGAGTCACCCGGCTTCATCATCATCATAATCATCATCATCATCATCATCATTTTAACGTCCGTCTCTAGACATAGATCTTCCTCAAGATCTGCCGGACTTATGTAGCATTGGCGACCTGGGATCAATACTTCTGGTCTATTTCATCACACAGTCTTATTTTTTGCCAGCCATGATTCTGTGTATGGTCATCGGGGATCCACGTTGTGAATCGTGATGTCCAGCGTTTGTCTACCATTCTTGCAACATGACCAGACCATTTGAATTTTTGATCGCTTTTATCTTCACATTTCTGACCCATTTGTTTCCTGATATGATATGCTGTCTTTTGATTCAATCATGTGATATTAAGTATGATTTTCTCCTGTGCACGTTGTATGGTTATTGGTTATCATTTCGAGAGCTGAGCTGTTGGTTACTAATATCCTAATTTTGTTGTTTTGATGATTGTAACTGCACTTGTTCCAATGACACGATAATTGCATGTCTTCTAACAGCACGACTGTTCTTATATTCTTGCAAAACTATGACAGGAGGTTAGTTTACAGCAACATCACATGCAGAATTTCAGTACAATATCTTGAGAGCTAAAATTTTTAAACCTTCAGAATAATTCCGCCTAAAGTTAAAAGTCACTCGTGTCTGTACCTTCTTGTTTCTCATTATCAATACACTCCTTATAAAATCCACCCGTTATAACGAAGGTGCCGTAATAACCGGAGGTTTCACGTTGGCGCTCTGCATGCAAACATTAGGAGGCCCCATTAGTAAGGTACAAAATCACAAGAGTGTTTCACCAAGTACCAGATACCAAAAACAGTTAGGATGAAATCCTCGGTGGAATCGTTTTTTTAAATTTTCATTTTTATAATAAAATGCAAAATTTAATTGAAAGGTGGAATAGAATCATAGAAAAAAAAAAGGGAGTTTTTGACGATTGAATGATTCTGCTATGGATGTATATGAATTGAAGATCTAGTCAAAAAGTTGAAAATCCGTAGAATTTTTTTGTATTAACAAAATATCTTATTTTCATCCATCATCCAATAGTCTATGGTTTGAGATGAGACACATTTTTGAATGACACTCTCGATGCATAAGAAAGTATCTAGCAGATGTTATCAACTAAAGTTAAATGAATCATTAATACTAACCTTACGACGCCTAATATAATTAGTCATTAAGCTATCGATCTATCTATCCGTCAGTTCATATCTTTTTATCTGCCAGTTTATATTTATCTATCTATTAATCAGTCTACATCTATCTGTCAGTTCATATCTATTTTTTTACCTATCAGTCAGATCATATCTATCTACCTATCAGTCAAATCATATCTATCTATCTATCTATCGGTTCATGCCTATCTATCTATTTCTATTTATCTATGTCAATTTTTATATTTATCTATTTCTATCCGTCTATGCCAGTTTATATCTATCAATCTATCTATCTATCTATCTATCTCAGTTTATATATATATATATATATATATATATATATATATATATATATATATATATATATATATATATATATATATATCAGTTCATATCTATGTACCTATCCGTCAATTCATGTCTTTCTATGAAGAATGATAAAAAGAATGAATCTGGATTTTATGACCTTTTGAAATAGCTCCGACAATTCTTAATGATCTTAAGCTGAGTCTCTATCTACTGTATCGATCTGTATAGACGCATAATAGACCACATTGGTGTACCCATTGTAATGATGGGGTTAGACTGCCGATCTCCAAAGCCCTTCACAGTGTCTTTGTTCTCCAGTTGGCGATCCGTAAAAGCAAACTTGTTCCCGACACAGTACAAACAAATGAAGTCCATGCACAGACCTGCGCAGCCTCAGAATGCACCCACACGGTTCTTGCATGCAAATTGGCAATTCTCAAAAGACATCCATTCTCCAAGTCTGCGACATTTCAAAAGGATGCTTTGCCGGAATGAAAGTGAATAATTCTTCAAATTCCTTCTCCGGAACAATTGAAAAGAATGAAAATCCCCGAAAATGTAGGTGTGTGTGTGGGGAGTATAATGAGACGGAAAGAGACAGGAAGGGGAAAATGTAACCGAAGGAAAACAAAGGAGAGAGAGAGGGGGGGAGAGGGGAGAAGAGAGGGGGGAGAAAGAGAGAAAGAGAGGGGAGAGGGGGAGTAGATTTGAATTAAAAGGAGGAGATAGGGGAAGGAGTGCTCGGGATGGAGTGATGAGGAACAAAATACAATAAAGCTAACGAAGAGAGTTGTACAAAGAGTGATAAAATAAATGTTTGTGTGTGTGTGTGTGTGTGTGTGCATGTGCTACGATGATGGTGATGATGGTGATGATGATGATGATAATCAAGGTGGGGAAGGAAAGTGGTGTGGGGAAGAAGGGGGTGGGATTTAAGGAAAAAAAGATCAAGTGAAATTAAGAAAAGCAAATATCAATGGAGAGGAAGTGATAAAAAGTAATAATTATTATTGAGAGTCACGAGAGGCTTATGTAATTAAAAAAAAGGCGAAGCTGAAATTGCATTAAATTTCTTAGAGATAGTAGTAGTAGTGGTAGTAGTAGTAGCAGTAGTGGTTGTAGTAGTGGTGGTTGTAGTCTAGTCAAAGGAGCATTTCTTAGATAGTGATAGGAACGGGTTTTGAAAACTAGGTAAGGCTTGGTTTAGAAAAGTAGGTGTGCGGTATTGTCTACAGAAGTTGACACTGAATATACAAGAAGTAGGTATACGTCGTGTCCCAGCATACCCCTTCCCCATTACCACCACAGCAGAGAATGGGTATTGTTGTTCCAGCCAACAGAGCGAAATTTCAAGGAAATGAAAACCTAGAGTATTATCTTGACTCCGAACAAGAACTAAAAGAGATTGTGGAACGTGATAGTAACAATTATATCTATCGTTATCAGTACGCTTGTCGAAGATGTTTGTAATAAAGAGTTGAAGACTTGGCAATTGGGCGAAGAATAGAAGCCATCAAGACGATAGCATTACCAGAAAATCGGAATGCTGAAGGATGTTGTAGTTACTTGATCTCTAATGAAAGCCACAAAATACTCATGGTACGAAAACTTAACGGGTACAAAATGTCACCATTTGAACCAGTGGTTCACAACCTTGATGCTAGCGCCCTCTGGAGCATTGGTTTGTTACAAAGGGACGTTAATTTGTTTCAAGGGAGCGTTGGGGGTGACTCAGGTCTTTGAAGGGGCATGTAGCTTCTATGGGGGGCATAGTGGAGTTCCCATGGATATCTGATTCACAGATGGCTGCTGTTTAGTAGTATATGCTTACAAACCAGAAGGAATTAACATTAGACTGTTACTAATGCTTACTTTGCCGACAATTTCTTTTATACAAGTAACTTGCAAATGGCAAAATATTCAGCTTAATCCCCTGTAGTGTCACTGTTTGTCGCTGGATAAATTTATATAGCCATTCAAAGTTATCCTCCTTGCGGTCGTTTAATATTGAATCCTTGTGCACAGTTATTGTTAAGACTCATATATGTGACTAAATACTTTAAAAAGATCACCCAATTCAGACCAGGAGACCAGGTACAGTAATTGCATCTTGTGTGGCGATTTTTTTGACCCTGGGTCGTGAGTGCTATTTCCGAATAGCTTACGTGCAAACGTTATAGATATTATTATTCCCTGTAAACTCTGCTTTTGTGTGGCCAGGAAAGTGATATTGATACGCAATTGTTTTTCATACTTCATGTGATTGAAAATTTGCCCCTTGTCCAACTGAAAATAAGTAGATTTCAAATCATCACTGTCCGGGTCGCAAAAGCAAAGTTCGAAAGTGCTAATTGTTATTTTCTGTTCTTGTTAGACACAATTAATCAATGAAGAAATGGAAGAGACTATAAGCGACCTAACAAGTGAACGCAGTAAATTAGCTAGGAAGGAATAGGAGAACGAATGTGATAGGGTAGTGACAGACATACACTGGGAACTATGCACATGGCTAGGATTCAGCTACGTTGGCAAATGAAGAGGACACATGTCACTCCGTCTTCAGTGATGACCACTAGATACTTTGAGTGAGCATGCAGGCGCTCGAATGATCATTAAAATGATGATGATAATGATGACGAAGACACATTCTTTGGTAAAAATTGTGAAATATGAGATGAAGTTCATGGACAAAGAAAGTGAAAATAAGCTTCAGAGACACAAAAAATAAGGGTAAGGATTAAACTAAAAATGAATAATTAATTAAATCCAGAAAAGCCGAGATAAGAAACAGAAAAAAATGAACACGACTCGCAAAGAGAGAAAACGGGAATAAATCTAGTGCTCTTACACTGGCTACGGGTTCAGTCGTCCCTACCTGAATTCTACGTACGACATTACAACTTAATCGATCCTTTCAATATGAGAAAAAGAATTAGAGGCGACAAGCACCCAACCAGAGTGGCATCACTCGTCTTATCTAGCGCTTTTTAAAAAATTATAACTTGGGGGAAATAGATCCATGTCTTTCCCAGGGGTATTAGTGTGAAGCAAACACGAACGTACTTCACCGAGCGCATTCTCCGCACTGTTACTCGCTTAGCCACTTCCCACGGGGGCAATTTAGCAGAGGCCCAGACCCCTGCCCCCCCCCAACAAAACAAAAACAAAAAAGGACAACACTGAACAAACTATTTACTGGGAAGAGTTACAAGAACGCTTTTTTCCACACATTATAAATGTAGAGTCAATGTTTAAATTTTTGGCCCTTTAGCTCCATTGGTGCAACCGGTAAGTATGACACACACATACATTACCAGAAAGACAGAGCAGCTAAAAAATGGAAGAAACCTATGTTTACAGTTTTGATGGTTGAGGGTTTCTAAAAATGCAGGCATCTCAGACGGCACAGCAGTATTTCATTTTGCTCCAAATAATTGTGTTTTTAGACAGTCAATAGATAAATAAATAAATAAATGAAAATGAAAAATAAATAAATAAAATGGATGAAATTAAAAAGAAAGATAACGTTGGGAGACTGGGGTTCTAGGAAGAGAACTGGAAGACAAATCGGTAGGCGGCAGAAAGTGTGTCTTTCGCCAGGAAAGAATTGGCATCCAATTCATTCGACCTTGGTGGATGTTAAGAAGCAGAGATGCCGGGCGCTTGAGGGATTAGCGTTATGAATGAACGAGCAATCATCTCTTCTTCTCTCATCTCCGCTTACCATTTCTTTTTTGTAGTTCACAGACCTAATTTTACTCTTTACAAACTCTCTGGCATCCGACGGTCTCGCGAATTGTCTCTCACGGACTGAGGCCACGGTAATCCTGGACTTTCTTTCTTCTTATTTTTCTTTCTCTTTTGGTTGTTTGCTTCTTTCTTTCTTTCTTCGTTTTACATTCCAAAAGTGCATTATTTATTTTTTTACGCCCTTTCTTCTCCCTCACCTATTTTCCATACTTTGACATAATAACCATCATTTTTTTCTTATTTATCGATTTATGTATTTATCTATACCTTTTATCTTCTCTCAAGAGTGCAAAGTGGCAGAATGGTTATCTGCGCTAGAAATAGAGCCACAGTGCTGTGTTAGAGTTCCAGCGAACCACATACCTCACTTTAATCCTAATGTACACGAAGGGGATATGAATCCATCTTTTTCATTATTTTGTCCCATTATTTTTCCGCTTGAAAGTAGCCTTTTCTATAGCATGTCACAATGGTAGATAATTCACAGTCAGGAGATTATTCTCTAATTATTATAACTCAGCAGTACAAGCTACGTGATTCTCGGGAGGATACGGACATCATCAAGTTACTTACCAAGCTCACTGGAATGCTATAAGAAACAATGTTTTCAACTGTCCAGCAAATTGCTTTTACGTCCTCATCAAGGGGAGAACTTTGTGGTGTAGCTGGAGATAGCTTGTGATTTAAGGGCCAGGGGATGTCTCAGCACTTTGAGAGTCCACTCCAACATTTAGCAAGATTTGATGAAAAAAGAAAATTTGCAATAATCAATTAACTGGTGTTAGAACAAACAAGGGGACTGAATCATCATTTATGCAATTCATGTATGTGCAAAATATATTTTAGTCGTGTTACTTTATATAATTAGTAGAAATACAGCTGTTTAACTACTATTTATAAAGTTTCTGGTCCTCCCCATTAGAGGCCTGGGGCGTTTTTGAATATCCCTCCTCCTCAGCTCCGCCTCTTGCGGGATTTATTTCTATTTGCTTTTCTTTCTTTCCCTGTCTCTGATCCTCATGTTTTTCCACCGCTTCTCTTGTTCTTCCTTGCCACCTTAATTCAATCCAGAGTTGCACTGAATTAGCAACAGATCCTTGCAGCGATATTCCATGCTGTCTCAAAATGTCCGTCTGTCACGCAATCCTAAAGAAGAAGATTAGATTCCATATTTGTCGATTTACTTTCTCCAAATATTCTGTTATTGTTTTAAGTTTTCCTTATCTTTCCCTTATCCTATCTCGGTGTTGCCCGAACATGTTTAAATATAGTCGGAAACACGCGACCAAAGTTTTTTTTTTCTTCTCTCTTCTTTAAAATCCCCACTTCATTCCGACCGGATTAGCTTTTCAAAAGGGTTACACGAATCCTCGACACCGTACGTGTCCATGGAACAGACATATCGACGTTGGATTAACTGGGACACTTGTCGACTTGATTTCCATTCTTAGGTCCTGTGTCTGCTTGTCAAAGTAAACTGAATTAGACACAGCGCACCAAGCCTGAGAGAACTTTCCACTTTGGACCAATGATTAGGTGGGACTTATCTTTAGCGGTTATTAATACAACACCAATGACGATTGGTGGAAAGAAGATAAGGGAATTATTCTTGCTCTTGTTGGTAGGAAGGTAACGTGAAGGATTCACCGACAACTATGCACCACCAGTAATTAATCAATAACAATTTATCGACATATATAATTTACTGAGATCTTTGAAATTGAAAAAAAAAAAAATGAGAATTTAGAAAAATGAACCGGAGAGGAAATTTATTGAAAGATTTAGTCGTATGGAAGTTTTATGAAATGAAAAAAAAAAAATGGACAGACTCATACCATCATCATGGTAGAACTTCGGCAGTGTGAAAAAAAAACCCCAGAACAAAACTTTTCCTCCGTTCAGTTTTTTAAGTTTTACTTTATCTCATTCTAATCGTCTCATGAAATTGTACATCTCAAAAAGAAGACTTGGGTGAATCGATTTGGTCCACTTTGCATTGAGGGGTCTCGCGACATTCTCTAAAATTAAAGAGGGTCTGTTGTATTGACTTGAAATATATATTTGCATTTGTAGGAAAGTGAATTGTATGAGTATAAGTCTTTCATGAAGAGGTCAGGTTTGATTTGGCTACCGTTGAGATGTACACTCCTTTCTGAAGAAACATCTCTAATGATGAACATTGTGGTTTTCTTGGTCCGCTGCTTGTAACACTGATCTATTTCACGTGGGGGAGGTCTTAAAATGTTGCCAAAGGAAATACTCCCAGCCAACCATTTCAAATTATGTACTCTCTTTGGTAAACAAATTCAGTATCTTTTCTAAAGGAAAAACAAAAACAAAAACAAAACATCCCAATCGAAATATATCTGTGAATTTCTCCAACTGTGATTAACGAGTAGATCGAATAAAAATGGTTCCTGCATATCTGCATTTTTTCACGGGGATTGACTTCTATGAATTAGACTCTATACATCTTCTTCTCCGATATGGGGTAGTTATGAATTATATAATACGTCTTTTCTCTTTTATGGGTAGGTTATCAAAAATATTCGATAGATCTTTCTCTGTAATGGGCTGCTTATGAATTATGATAAATACTTGAATAGTATCGGTAAATAGTGACGAAATTATTTATGTATAGACAGATAACCTGAATAAATATTTCAGTATAAATGGATTTATCAATAATATTTTGAACGATATTCATTTTAAAGAATGGTTATTCTAAGAGTCAGTCTTGACCTTCGTGATGTTCCTTCTATACTAAATTTGTCCGATTTTTGTTCTATTCAGAGCCTCACACAATTGACCATTGCTGAATATAAGCTGCGGGAGGAGCAAATCTATTTTATCATAGAATTGTCCTTGAAATTTGTCTATCGTCATTGCTAATGCAGTAAAGGCCAAAAATTGTCGCCATTTAATCAGGAAAGGTAAGTTTATGTTGCTTGAAGTAAGATCAACTGATGAATAATTGAAGTGGTTTGTTGATAATTGTGGTGCAAGGGTTAAAAATGCATCTTTACTGCCAAGTTAGACTTTTCTCCTGCGTTATATCCCGTTTAATGTATGCAAAAAGAAAATGTTATTTATTATCGTTACACTTTCCGAGAGCCCGCTTAGGCCCCATAATTTGATTAAGTGAATCGGGGTGAAATTGAAACCTTCGACCGGCACGCGAATGACATATCAATTATTTCGGCATCTTCTGCTAGAATCTCGGTCGATCTTGGAAATTGTACGTCAAATATTTTTATTGTTTATGATTATTTGAATAATTCATCTATATCCCAACTATAAGGGCTAACTTCAGCAAATATGTACTTATTCACAATGCCAAACAATGTAGCCGACCATAGCAAAGGTACTGATTAAAACTCTGATTTACATTTTTGGGCCCTAGACCCAGCAATTAACGATTACAAGTACAAAAAACTAATCTTCACTTAATTTAAGAGAATAAAATCATCACTATTTGTCTATCATGTAACGTTCAGCCAAACCTATACATAACTAAATATTTCTCTAACACAGTTTGAAATCATGACAAAGTGATTAGTTGCCGGCTTCCTAACCAACTGAGCTAAATTGAGGATTGTAATATATTTAGAAATATATCTATTATATATATATACACACACACACATATATATATATATATATATATACAATACAAAGATGCAGTAATCATTTACAGTCGGAATAGAGGTAGGAATGAAGTTTGACCCTGCAGCATTCAGGCTAGTTATAATTTGTTTTCTGTTGAGGCTCTCCACACAATGTCCTACATTCCGTGTAAATCTCTTCAGCTCACTGCATTTTATCAACGATGGGATCTGCAGTGTATTTCAAATGTTGAAGATATTCATAAAACTAAGCTCATTTTGACAAAGGACAACAATAGTTGGGCACCCAGTGATAATCAAATTCAGGACCCTTGCTGGAATAAAATCACCCCCCCCACTGTAGCCGGATGTGACACATGTCCATTTTTTTAAAATACGGGATACCAATCATTTATTCCGTCATGATTTCAAATTGTATGAGGGAAATGTTAATTCATATGTAGGTTTTGTTAAACGTTACGTGATAAACAAAGAGTGATGAGTTCACTCTCCTAAATTAGGCGTAGATCAGTTTTTTGTTCTTGTTGTCTTGTCAGGGGTGAGGCAGAACAAAGTTGAGTCTAACTTGGACCCCAGTTTAACAATTGAACAGAAGGGGACAAAAAGGGTCTTTGTTTCGTGCAAACAGTCACCTACTCGTACAACCAACGCTAAAAATAAACAATCTCTTTGTCTCGGGAGAAAAAAAAACAAACTCCAAAAAACAAAAACGTCACGCACACGAATTCTTCTTTTTCTTCCTCTTAATCACGCACCTCCCAACTCAGCTGGCTCGATGAACTTCACTCCTGACAACTCTGAGTGTCACGAGCACCTGGGGTATGCACTCATTAACCTTGAGATGAGATCACCGGAATTCAAGACAGCGAAAAATCGCGCATAACTGCAAAAAAACTTTAAAGATCGACTTACCAATGCCTACTTCCGGCAGATTTGAAACCGACCAAAGAGAAAAAGAGAACGTACTTCTGCTTTTTGTTGTAAATACATCAGGTTTCGGGATTTTCCAGTTCCTTTTTATGCATTGTGGGATACCTTCATGTTAAGTGATTTGTCTAACTTTCTTAAAAAATGTTCTTTCTTTCTTTCTTTTTCTGCTCCTCCATTTCTTTCTTTCTTTCTCAACTTCTTCCTCTCATTTTTCTGCCTTTGTTCCCCAATTTCACTCTTTCTGTACCTCATTCTTTGTTTGTTTGTTTGTTTGTTTCTTTCTATGTTCCCCCGTTTCTTTCTTCCTTTTCTAATCCTTTTTTCCTTGTTTCTTTTTCTTTATCTCCACCCTTTTTTTCATTACTGGCTTCCTTTCTTTCTTTCTCTTTATTTGCATCTTTAAATCTTTCTTAACTTCTTTTTCCTTTACCCAATCTCTCTGTCTTTTTCCGTCTCTACTAACTTCTCTCTTTACAATTTTTTCTCTCTTTCTCATTTATTCTTTTATTCCCCAATTTGCATCTCTCTTTGTCCGAACACTGATATCTTTAAATATTGAGTGTTACACAAGGCTGAATAGAGTAAAATGGAACTGAGAAGATTGTATTTCATTTCCCAAGCGGGCGTTGGAAGGCTCCCTTCTTGCCTTGAAAACTTAAATACAAAACATTGCACAGCGGATCTCGGTGAAAACATGCAACTACTTCAGCCAAAAGGCAGAACCTCACCTTGAGTCGCTCACATGGACAGCAGCAATCCTATTGCCACTCATCAAATCAATGATGATGGATATATTCTTTCATTCTAAGCAAAAGTACCCTCATGCTAGCTACGGCTCCAGACATAACATTAATACTGACTTGGGTCGTTAGCAATGCGTGAAATAGATTTAGAGGTTGTAGGCAACCGGAGTGATGTCGCTCATTTCAACCTGCGCTAATATCAATGGGAACATGGATTCATGGCTTTCCCAGAGGCGACATGAACATAAACTGTCCCAGCCAGAGTTAGAACTCAGCTTGCTGAATCCATCCATCGCACCAATAATCACTTGGGCACCGTGACCCTCTATTTCTAACCTGAAATGTTATAAAAAGAGAAATGACACCGATAAATAAATTGAAGATTCAATCATTGCAGGGTCCGTATTACAATCGCGAATGAAAGACAAACAGTGAACTCGTTAATTTTCCATCGTACCATATCACATTCGTCGCTGGCCGCTCGCCGTTGTTCACTTCACACCAGCCATAGCCATCTTTATGTTGTGTAAAAGATACTTTGAAAGGTACTGTAGTCGAAGCGTCTCCAGGGGACGGGTGTTGAGGCAACAAGAGTAAAACTGAAGAAAGGAAATAGAACCTACGAACGGGAACAATAAAACTTGTTCAGAATACAACTTTACTTCTGTAGAGATTATAATTTCGTCAGTCAACCTTTCCGAAACCGGGAGCAATGTGATATGTTATAGGATTAATCGATCGGTTAGTCAGCAGTCGATTCCTGAGACAAAATAGGAGTTTTTAGCGGCGAGACACGCTGAGAAGTTTAGTCTAAGCTTTCACTCTTAAGTTCCAACGCCAGTCCTTCGTCTCAATGAGTCAATTCGTCAGAGCTATTGTCTTTCCGGAAGCCAGGATTCATGAGAATCGGTCATTTTTCGGAGTGGGGTTCAATGTGGTATGCGTCACGATCAATTACCCATCGGCCTAAACCGATCAATCTCCCTCCCCTATGCGAGGGGTTCCACAATTTGGAATTCAATTCCATCTTCTTCTTCTTCCTAGGCCCGTTCTACTGTTCCATTAGTTCAATTCATCATTCAGTCCCTAGAGGGACAAGGATACCACTCTCACGTAATTCTCTGTGACCAATCTTTAGTTTCCAAGCGATCAAATACCATTCGGTCTAGGTAGTGAAAAAGCATATACAAACACACACATACACGTATAGATAGGCAGATGTGTTCACGTGCATATACACACATACATACACACAAACTTATGCACACACATACATGCACTCATATATAAGCATCTAAGACAAGGTCACAATTACTTACACATACTGTACTTGCATAAGTATCCGATTTTTTGATTCTGATTGCTTGGTTTTGAGACTTGGAATCTGGAACACTACATACGGAAAAACTAATTCTACTGCAATCGACATATTTAGTCATATTTTGTAGTTCTTGGTGCTAAAATTGTTTTTGATAGAATTTGATTGTTGAATAAAATTAGGTTTTTTGTATCCTTCTAAAATCTTGTTTAGAATCGATCAAAGGAATTGAAAAAGGTGAACTCATATTGATATTTGGCGGAGTTGTCGAAGTTGACTTAAAATCCTTACATCATAGCGTGGAGTGAAAATGTGGTGCAAAATTTGGAAAAAGAAAAAGGAATAAAAAGCTGATTTTGAGAGAATTATAGAATTTTTTTTATCAGTTTGAAATAAAACATGTTTCTCTTTATCGCTGTCTGCTTAGCTTTGGTATTTGTTGATAGAAATACAAGAATATTTTTAACAGAATCTAACACCAAAAGCTTCCAATACCATTAGAATTAAAAAAAAATGAAAATAAAATTATTGAAAACCATTTCTATAAACTTGAACTAGTCTTCACTAATGTCATATCAATAGACCAATAGATGAACAGACAGATAAATAAATAGATAGATATCATTTGAGTGAGAACATTTCAAGCAAAAAACTTGTTTCCAACTTTGTACTCAGCTTTTTAAAATTAACGTACTAATTCATAGTATGGATTGACAATGTGGCATAAAATTCAAAAAACAAACCGTGAATGAGAAGTTACCATTTTTAGGTTGCATCTGATTGACAATCTTCAAATCAACCGATAAAAATCTGCGATAGCCAAACAAAACTCCCAGTTATGGGTAAATATCAAACCCAGCGAAGATCAGTAGTTCAACTACTTAATGTATATACAAATATATCCTTGCCATTGTATAATGTCTGAAGGAATGCAGTGAATGAACTATAATTTGCGATCCCCCTTTCATTCTATTGGGGACCCAGACCGTTTCCAAATAGCACCCACCACCACATTAGCTACGCCTCTGCAACAATCCTATTGTCAGTTGCTTGAGTTTCAATATTGAGCTGTCTGCAACTCAATTTTCAGTGATAAGAACTTACCTAACTGATAGCGCAGCGACTAAATAAATAATTGAACCACTCTCTAAGGAATAGGTCAAAGTTCAAAGGTTAGAGCATTTACAGGTCAAGGGGATCAGCCTCTGCTCCCCTAATGGCCATTTTGACATCCTTCCATCGAAGTTTCGTCAATTGCACACCTGCTCCAACAAGAGCAATCTGTGTGGGAGGATGATTAATTGTAAAACATTGTGATGTAGCAAAAGTTATGAAAACTTTGAAAGACGTGGGAATTGATTTATTTCAGTTTAAGAAGACATTTTTCGCATTGATGCATTAATTCATTATCATCAATATCACCATCATCAGTCTGTTAGCGTCCGACGTAGGACTCATACCTTCCCAAAGATTCGCTACACTTTTCTATCATGGGTATCGCGGAGCCAGTGCTTTCTGAATTTATTCAGCTCATCGCACCATCTCACTTTTTGTCCGCCACAGCCTCGCATTTGATCTTTGGGGATCCACATTTTGACTGCTTACAGCGGTTATCTACCTTTCTTGAAACATGTCCAGCCTATTACCATTAGAGCTTTCTGACCGTTTCTATGATGTCCGGACGCCTATCTTTTCTCTGATATATTGTGCTGTTTTGTAATCTCTTCATGTGAGGTTGAGCATAATCCTCTCACGTCCATGTTCCGTAGTTCTCAGTTTTGAGGTTTAGCCTTCTGGTTAGGTTACATGTTTAAGCTCCATATATGAACATCGGTAGAATACATTGGTTATATACCATTCTTTTTAGGACGTGATTTTCTTTTAGGTCTAGTCAGATTAATTATAAACAAGCTACTCAAACAATCTGTAAGTTGGTCTGGCTGGGTAAATATGTAAACATGTTACGCATACAGGCCACACCAATGGAGATTGGGAACAGGATATCTGAACATTCACTCCTCATTATTACAAGAAAAAGAAAACTTTAAAAAATTCCCCCTAAATAGTTTTTTTTAGTGGTTATTCAGTTTGTAATTTAAGTTTATGAGAAACTGATCCCATAGTTTGTCTAGCAGCATTCACACTCTAAAAAAAAATCAACAAGAGGCGAGAGGACTAACTTATTCATTATTCCCATCTTTTTGAATTTTCAATTGATCAACCCAAACATAACATACTGCCAAAATGATTTTATCATGTGACAGTTTCTATTGAGTAACTAACCAGATGAAGGTTATGGTCATGGTTATACGTATACTTTGGTAAGTTGCCTTATTGTAACAAGTTAATAGCTGGCAACGGGTATTCTGCAAGCAGAGGAAGAATGACGACTTGGAACGTGTTGTCAGCCATGCATTATAATGGATATCGATTTTAAATATCATCCCACCTAGACCAGTGTAGATGGCAGGATTCTGAAGTGACCCCTTTCATGATAATGAAAGCGATCATTTTAACATCATCTCGTGTGAAAGGGATCACTTGAACATTCTACACTTTGAACCAGACTAGTAAGGTTGATGTTAAAGTGACCCATCAAACGTTCAAATACCTCAGAATTGAACTGGGGTAATGGGAAACGTATCAGTCTCAGAAATCAGTAAACGATAATTTTACCTCTAATTTCATTTATTCATTGGAAAATTCGTAATAGGAATAAGTTTATAACAACGAGGAATTTAACCAATTTCCTCTCACAATCTCACCGTTTCCTTATAAAACGTAGCCAAAATAAAGAGCGTTGATAATGAGGATCGTCTAAATTGGCAGACTATTTTAAGGAATGGCCGTTACTGGAGATTCGAGGTGGACTCTCTTCGTGGTTTTATGAGATTGTGGCGCCGTTCTTCGCCTTGTTCCTATACCCGAGCGCTTTCAATTTCTACCCGATACCCCTGTATCTCCCCCTTATCTGCCAAGAAGGGACTGGCTACAAGTCCAATTAAACTACTTTTGTCCCAATCTTCACTGCTCATTATCTCGACTTAGCCACTGGAATCACTCGCCAGTTGGACGAATACGTTTGGGCGTTTGGCGCGCTTACTGGCATTTTACGACTCTCCATCACAATGACTCTCCTTATTTGCTGACTTTTCCCCTTCACACATTTTTATCTTTCTCTATCTTTCTCCCTCTTCTCGTCTCAGTTTCTTTCTTCTCCCAATTTTTTCAATTCTATTTTGCAATTTCTTATTTCTTATCAGTTGTCTCCCTTTATTTTTTTTTTTTTTACTTTGTTTCTTTCTTTTAACGATCCATGTATTTCTTTCTCTTTCTTCACACCGATTCATCTCTTTTCCTTTTTTTGCCTTTTCAGTTGAGATTTCTCTCTTTCAAAACATTCATTTCTTTCTTTTTTTTGTAGCAATGCCTGTCTTTCTTCGGGACAATTAATCTTCTTTCCGTTTTTCTCTTTCCTCATTTGGGGATTTCTTTCCTCTTCATATTTAAAAATCCTCGTTTTCATGCTTCATTCCTTTTTTTTTCTTTCGTTACATACTTAAAGTTTGAGATTAAATTTGAGTTGTAGCGGGGAAAAGTTTTTTAAATGAAAACTAAAGTTTGGAGTGAAGGAAAAATCAAATGGCAAAATCCTTTGAAAAAAAAAAGGGGAACAAAAGAATGAAAGAGAGAAAAAAAGATGAAAGAAATGAAGAAAGGACTGTTAAAAGTGAACGATTTGAAAAGAATTGTACAAAAAAAGTACTAAATGGAAGGAAAAGAAGACAGACGAAAGTAAAAGAAAGGAATAAGACAGACGAACGAAAAAAGAATGAAAACCCCCCCCCAAAACAACAGAAAATCGAAAAAGAAAGAAGGAAAACAGACAATAGAAAAGAAAAGAAGAATTGCCAAAATAAACGCTTTTAGAAATTGAACAATAAAAGAAGATAAAAAAACGTAGAAACGAAGAAATAAAAAAAAATACGAAAGAAAAAAATCCGGTAAGTGTTATTGAAAGCCAGAGAGATGGTAAACGAGCCAAAGGCAGCCCAAGAATGTCGTAAAACCGAATGTTCGTGGCGAGTGTTCTGAATTCTTGGTGCGCATTGGGTCGCAAAAGAAGCACGCTGAAGCTTGCAGCATCTTTGTATGTCTTCTTACCCCTCTTCCCGTCCCACACCTCGTTTCATCTCATTCGTTGTCGTGTGCGCCAAGCATATTTGCTGAGATGCAGGAATGCCCCTACACTGTTCCGCTCTCTATCATTAGAGCATCGCTGGCATTTCTCTGCCAAGGGAAGGGCAAGAAATGAAATGAAAGGGTTTTACCGTCAGCAAAAGGCGTTCATAAAAATTTCCAAATAACAAATCCACCGATGTGTATTTACTGAAGGAAAAAAAAAAGGTGCCCTTCTGTAACGAGAGATCCTTTTTATCAAAAGCACGCAGTTATTTAATCACGGTGAATTACATATTTCTTTGGAATTTGTGAACTGAAACATTGTTTGTATTCTAGGGATTTATACTGAGCATATTCAATTTAGAAGTAAATATTTCCCTATTTAGTATATCAGTAAATATTGTCAATCATTATTAATTATCTTTATATTACTATTTACTATCATCTAATTTTCTCAGCTTTTTCTTTCATCACAACTTTACTCAGGCTGGTTTCTTTCCGCGATGAATAATCAGTGCAGATCGGAAATGAGCTTTCAGGGAGATTCGAACACACGTGCTTCGATACTGGAGAGAAGCAAGGTTATCAATTTAATGCAAGTTTGATGAGACATTCGGTTTTGCCTATATTTATACTCAAATTCTATAATAATAGTCATTTTATATCTTTTAGATTGCAAGTTATACCGTTGACAGTTTGGAAACCACCAGTGCCATGCAACTCTTACAAGAATAAAAACTATGCAATGGATTAATAAGTCAGTAGCCTGATATAGTCACTAGCTGGATTTTAATCTGAAAATTCCCCCTTGTATGGTTCAATTTATGCAATCAGCAGAGAATCGTTGGGTTAAGTACATTGGAAGACACACCTTTTTAGTTGGGAATAAAATGTTGGCTATTTGTAACGAAACAGATCTTAATCACTGAGTGTTTATCATTAAGTTATACGTAGAAATAAAATTACCTCTCAAGCGACTCGTGTCTGAAGGATATTGACTAGATTTCAATTAAATACCTTTGATATGATTTTAAGATGAAGCATTAAACAGAGAGAAAAACTTATGTGTTACTTCTAGGCCATATTTTGAAAAGCAACTCTGGAAATTAAAGGAGGTGCCCAGTGAGAATCAAAATCACTAAACGTGTGACTTTGTCTGCGTAACAAGATTGCTGGCCATGACCCTAATTCATTTAATATCTTTTGATTAGTTTGACACAAGGTCAGAGTGTGTTGGACTCTCAGTGAGGATCGAACACGATATAACTTTGAATAGTCTAGCTCGCTGATCGACACTATGGTAAGCACCCAGAAATAGCAAAATAGCGTGGATGCCAATCGTGTATGGCTGCTGGCTTTCGAATCTATAATTGCGCAGCGAAGTAAGAGTTGCTACTTGTGGAATCGTGGAACGGATACTCTACTGAAGACTTTGGTTCTATGAATGGCCAAGGTAAAATAGTTGGCAGGAGTTCAAGTCTAAAAGTATTCATGCAGTCCACGCGCTTGAAGAGGTTAATGTAGAGAACCCGAGGGAAGATCTGCTATCAGTGGACAGTGAAATAATAGGCGTTCTGAGAGAGGGACTTATGCACGAATCATTTGGTGCGCACATCAGATCGTCTGTGTCGGATAGAATCGATTGAGAATAAGATCATGCCAAAATGTTATAAAAAGAAAATGTTTGTATGTGTGTGTGTGTGTGTGTGTGTGTTAGAGAGAGAGAGAGAGAGTGGTAGGGAGAGAGAGATAGTGGGAGTAAGAGTGACCAGGAGAAATTGAGTGTGAGAAAGCGTGAGAGAGAAGTAGAGAGGATGTGAGAAGTTAGAGAGAGAAAGAGGTACACAGTCGAAAACAGTGAAAGCGAAGGAAAGTGAGAGAAAAATAGAGCGAATGAGGAAAATGAAAGAGAAAGAAATAAAAATAGAGAGAGACTGAGAGAAGGATAGAGAGAGGTCTAGATAGATGGAGACGAATAAATATTTCACCATTTAATTTAAGTACTGCAGGCAACTAGGAAGAGTGTGTAGCTTCAATAGCTCTGAAATGTGAGATATGCCTAAAACAACTTAATATTTTTTACCGTCATCTGGATGCACGCAGGACCCCACATAAAACCTGTTTTGCGTTTAATTTATCCCTAAGGGAGGCGAATAAAATACCTTGATTTTCTATTACTCTACGCTTGGCGCCCAACGTAAACATGGTTTGAAATTTCCCAGATATCAACTTCACTCGATCTAACATCAAGTCGTGTGAAAAGCACTGATTACACAATGAAACTTTTTTTTTCAATGCTTCCCTTTGTTCCTGGGTAATGAGATTCTATATTCAAAAAGTATAGACAATGTAAATTAGTCATTTTGAACCTTGCTCTTGCAACCAGGGCAATGGTAAATTGAAATCTACTTATTTTCAGTATGACAATTGAAGGATTTGCACATTTTTTGTTGCAAAATGCAGGTAAAATAATTACGTATGAATATCTCTGTCCTGGCTACAAAAGCGAGGTTTTGAGGCAATAATTGACATTTTCTGTACATTTTACACAAACAATCAGAAAATGACACTCACAAGCTAGGAACAAAAATTGCCCTACACAGGATAATAAAAGCATTGTTGTAACTAGTGAGTAGTTGAATTGGTGCCTATTTAGAGGCACTAAGCACTGTAAATAGCTTAAAGACTAAACAAAGGCTAGAAAAGGGACCTTTTTTAAATCTTATATTATCACCCTAGTTCTATAAATGTAATAACTTCAGTCAAAAAATTCAATGCTTGTATGAGACATAATTGTTTTTCTGTTTGAAAAGTAGTTCAACAAAAGGTAGCTACGGGTTCTATCTCTTCTTATGTGTGAGTGTGATTGTGTATGCGTGTGTTTCAGCACTCGTAGCCATATTGTTTTGTCTATACACTTGAAAATTGGCATCTGTGCTCCTCTAAACACTAGATGTCTTCTTTGATTTTTGGAAAACGTTTTTTTTTGACCTTTTTGGTTTAAAAAATGATTCCTAGATTCTTTAGATTCTGGATGATTTTAGTTTCTTTACTCTATTGCAAATGATTTTCAGTGGAAAACGCCTGTGATGTCATGAACAGAATGTATTCTGACCATATTTATCTTCTGCTGGAATTTTTTACATGATTTTTGAAGCTACATTTGTTCAATTATTGACCGTGATGGAGAGGCTTATTCATTTCTCTTCTTGTCGGACGTCTCTTCACCAAATATTCAAAGCTTTTTGAATCAACTGCCATTTACAAGGAACCCCCTATTATCTTGAACCTTTTCTTTTATAATGTTTTCTTCTTCGATAATGTTTCTACCAAGGTATAAAATAGTGTGCAGTGCCTCCATCATGTGCAGTGATCATACTCAACTTATGCAGAAACAATGACTCTTAAAACCATTGAATATCCATGAAACCCTCAAAAGAGAGAATTATCAAGCGAAGAATCACTCAAGGTTGGCAAAGTTTCGATAGTGCCAGCTCAGCCTCCAAAGTAGGAAAAATCTATTATTCCTAGAAAGAAGGGTATACAACCAATACATCCTCCTTATAGTCACACAGAAATGAAACGTGGAAATTATCCAAAGTTTGACCTTCAAACTTAGAATAATGTAACGTTCATAAGAGAGAAAATCATGCTCAATTTTTAATGGAGAGATCACAAGACAGAATATTACAAAATATTACAGAAAAATACTGAGATATCATAGAATCCATTAGAAAACTCAAACGACTATGGGCTGGCCATGTTGCAAGAATGTCAGACAAGCTCTGGGCATCACGACTCGTAACGAGGATCTCCAGAGGACATATCACTGTGACTAGCAAAAAGTGAGATGACATAACTAACTACATGAGTTAAGGAGATATTGGCTCCGCAATGTCCACGATAAAGTTAAAGGTATATCCCCGACGATGAATGCTAAAAGGCTTTTGTCGCTATTAATGATGGTAATGAAAATTACGTTTAGTTAATTTTTCTTCTTTTTTCATAAAATAACATACAATAACAAACATAAGGTGCGAATAGGTCTATGATTGATTTTTCTTTATTCATGCTCTCCATAAATCTCACTTTCGTAACTTAGACACACAATGACCACTAAGCGTGAGCTTCCACTTGAGAGTTTTGTTGAAATACTCTTATCTCCTGACTGACCAACTGAACTAGCTCAACGAGAAAATTTTTTCTCTTTTAAGGACCAAAGCCTTGTCTGTCTGATTGACGAACATCACAAAAAGCGACGTTCGCTGTTCATCAGTTTGGAGAAGTTTAAACTTCGTGGGACCCAATTAAAAAAAAAACAAGCAAAAAAAGAGAAAAAAGAAAGAAGAAAAGACAATTATAGCAACAGACGTGCAATTATTTTGTCATATGCCGACATCCGATGATGAATGAGTTACCACCCTTAATTCGAGCTTATGCAACCGGGAAGGCGATTAGAGATAGTTAAAACTATCTGAAAGCTGCCCGATAGTTTGGAAGGAATAATAGACATCTCCTATCCTTTTGAGACATAAACAATCAGAAAATAACACTTATTATCCAAGAACGATTGAAAAAGTGAAAAAAACATTGCACAGAGAAATTAGAGGGGAATTGGTGCTTTCAACGAGACGACATTGATTTGAGCAAAGTTAATGACCAACAAACTCCAAAACCATGTTTACGTATGGTGCATCACACTCTTCCCGGTTGCTTACAACATTAGCAGGAAATAGTCAAATATCCATCCATATTCATCTATGTACACTTTCTCTGGGTCTATTTCTCTTATTCTGTCCCACTCTCTCTTTCTTTCTTTCTCTCACTTTCTGTCGCTCTTACTTCGCTCATCCTCTCTATTCCCCTCAGTCTCTCTCACTTTCTCTTGCTCTCATTCTCTGCATCACTCTCTTCATTCTCTCACTCTTTACTACCTTTTTTCTCTCTCTCACCTTCTCTAGCACCCTCTATCTATTTTCTGCGAATAATATATATATATATATATATATATATATATATATATATATATATATATATATATAAACATCGTATCATGTGAACGATTAGGACTCACGACGTATAAAAATATATGCAAATTTGCCAATCATGTACTGGATACCTAAAATGCAAAAAACCTCAATAGGTGCTCGCTTTATTGTAGCCTCAACATTTTGTAGTACTAAACCTCTTTGTAAACCTGTTTTTAAAGTTTTCTAATTTCATATGCAATCAAATACATTAATTCTATATCAAGCAAATTCGATAGTATCTTAACTTCCTTCTTGATAGTGAATAATTCTATGTCTGTTAAAGAAAAATCGGATATGAATACTTGTGAAGGGGTTAAATCTATCTCAACCTACGATTTTAGTGTAGTGATACCCGAATTCTCGATGAGGATCTTATTAAAGGATTAAATAAAATGATAGACTTGGTATTTGCAGGAGGATAGTAAACAAATTGGGTTTACAATCTCTAAAGCTCTTTGGTGTAAAACAAATAAGCAAAAAGGCAGGACTTACTTTACGTATCCAACCTTCGAGGAGATTGCTAGTCATTTTATAATAGAAAGTTACTTTAAAATAGGTAATAGTTTATTTCATCAGATTATAGGTATCCCTGTAGGGCTTGAACCTGCGTCTTTTTATGACAAATTTATATCTACATACATAATTATATATTCATATCGTCTTTAATTAGAACTGATATTAAGCGAGCTCATGTATTTTACGGTTGTACCCGTTTCATGCTGACTTATGTCAGGAAATTAGGAAAATGCTAATTACCCTAAAAATTGTGAATTAAAATGGAATATAACGGAAGGGAAGCAACGTTCAAAAATTTGGATATTAAAATCGAGAATAGCGTGTTTGTCTTTGAATTGTCTTTAGATTTATTTCCGTTCCATATCGTACATATGCCGTTCAGATCAAGTATTATTCAATCTTATATATTTTATGAAACTGCATTATCAGAATATTTAAAAATAGCATGAGCTACAATAAGACTAATTGATTTAATACCAAACATTGTTTCTCTAGTTATAAGAATAGCCAATCAAGGTGGCGAAATGGGTAAGACTTTCAGACAATTTGATAAAGCCATGACTAGACATCCTGATTCATTTAATACGTATCAGCTTGGTCATGATGAAATCATAACAAAAATGAAAGAATGTGTTTACGAGAGTGTGAAAATAGAATAAGTGAGTTAGGTATATTAAATCAAATATTTTTGTATGAATAGTAGGGGAATCAGGTAACCCAACAAGATATCAAAGGAAAATATCTTCCAACTGACTAGAACCAAGGAAACGGGAAAACATTTGTCCATTTGTCCGACTGACAAGTAGTTGGGCGATATGGCAGATTAATCACTGAATTCCAAGTAACAAATATCTAACTAAATTGACAGAGTAACCCTTTTAGGTGTAATTGTCGGCCAGAATGTTGTTTGGCTTCGGATGATGACACGTTGGTTTTCATCTAATCCGAAGATTCCAACTAACACGACGGATGTGATATTCGCATGGGTAAACACTCAATAGAAGTGACACAATAAACAATTCACGTTTCTTGTTACACCTGTTGATCCCTCATCGTCAAATACGTTTTTGCATAACATTTTGAAAGTAATCCCTGTGTCTCAGTATAAAATGACGTCCATATACTATGTATTATGTTGATACCACTTATGAAATGACTGACTACACGTATTATGACATGTATCTGGAAAAAATGAAGCTATATTATTCGTAGTTGAAGGGGAAGTGGTTGGACTGGCACTGGTTGGGAGCCTTTGTAAAATGACTTTGCTTTTAAATCCCCGTAACGATTACATGGTGCACAACTGATGATCCCAGTAAGGAAAAATTCACACATCGTGCCAGAATACCAAACACTATGTAAAGCATAAAAAAATCACTGAAAATGTTACATGAATTCCATTAACAAAGATTGGGAAATAATTAACTAAAATCACATAATTTTTTGGGAAAAAGTTTTCTTTATGTATTTACTGTTTAAAGCTGTAATGCTGTCCACACTATAAGTATATATCTATATGAAAAAATATAAATGTTTTTTCCTTCGCACTCTTTAGATTTATACAACTATGACTTGCATTTGTCTTGTTTTGATGATATGAAAAATAATAATAATTTGATTTATATTGTGACCTTTTATCACATTCAGCAAATGTATTTCAGCTTTGAAATAAAGTTTAAAGTGGTTTACCTCGATTGTAAATGAACTGTTGTCCCTGTCTTTGCTGGTGTTTCAACAAGGTCTCAATTGGTTGGAGAGCAGATTATTTTCAAACAACAAACAAATTTGTATAAAAAGTTGTATATAAGTGTAAATATACGTGCATGCATATGCGATAATATTTATAAAATCATAAGCATATGAGCCAGGAATGGAAACAGCCCTCCCAAATTTGGGTAAATGGTAGAGACAGTTCGGGCAATTGATATTCCTTCTGCTGAGAAAGGCTGTAAACAATATTTATTTGCACGTAGCATGTTGTGCGATTTGCAGAAAAGACTGCGGATGGTTGCAATACATTTTGCAGTTTTAGTGCACCCCAGCAAATGTGAACTGCAGCCTCGGGGTTCCTGGGAGGCTTTTAAAACTCTTTGAAAAAAACAGACATCCAAAAATGACAGTGCTAGTGAATAAAAAAAAAAAAAAAAACTTGAAAAAATAATGATTAACAATTTGTTTCAACCGTTCCTTAACTTATCAGCCATGGTAGGACAGCATGTTCAATCTAGACACGCTGACCGTGACACATGCTAACTATATCACCAAGAAATCAACAAAAAATGATTAAAACTAAGCAAATTTTGATTAATTCATGCAAACGGTCAGTACAGTATGATAGAAAATACTGTTCATAAAAATAGTTTTTTTCCAGTCAATAGAGCTGCAGATGTTGAATGTGTTTTCTATCTTTCTGACGGTTGGAGAGGTCTAACTATGCATGAGCAGATTCTAGTGTGTTTCTGATTGGTCAGATAAGACTTGTTGCATCTGTCCCTTGTTGCAACCGTCCCTAGTCTCCCCTGCTATTTGTGTATCGTTGGTTGATAAAAATATGTTTTTAGGAAATTGATACGTGTGTTTTAAATTTCGGTCCCCTCGCCCATGTATAAAATGATTGCAAAAGTATATATGTTTGTTTGTACTATGCACATATATATATATATATATATATATATATATATATATATATATATATATATATATATATGTGTGTGTGTGTATTTAGGTGAATATGTGTGCATGTCGATATATGCATGCATATATGCGTGTATATATGTGTTTTCCCATATAAGTATGTGTGTGTAGATATGTGTGCTACCAGACAAGTAGTTATAATCCTAATTAAAAAAATCTTTCAAACTCAGAAACATATTTTTTGGTATAAGGATGAAGATGAAATAAATATGAAACAAAAAAATGTTGTTCACATTCCGTTGAAAAAAAAACCCTTGATTTTAAAAAAGATTTTTTTCCCGCTTACGGCCCAGTTTATTATTACAACTAAGATAACAATGGGAGACATGTTGTCATGGCTACCATTCTACTTTTGAAAGAATATTTAAAAGAAAAAGTTTTTTCGATTCTTCATAGCCATCCTTCCATCCATATCTTTTTCGCCCCACCCCCATCTTCAGTACTTCCTTTTCATTGTCCCATGTCCTTCCTTCCATTGTCCTCCCTTCCTTCCCCGTTTCTGATTTTCTTCACAAATGAATCTTCTTCCTTTCTCTCTTTTTTCGTTTGTTATCGATCAACAATGTTCATTTAGTCCTCAACATTTCTTTCTTTCTATTGCAATAGTTTTACCCTCTTTTTTCTCTCTTTCTTTCTCCCCCCCCTTTCGTTCCTTTCTCTTTCTTGATGGTTTCATTTTTCTCTTTCTTTCTATATTTTCTAGTAGTTTCATCGTCTTTTTTCTTTTTGTTCTTCATTCTGAATTCATCCCTTGCATCTCTACAAAACGCCTTTCGATCAGTCGGTCGATCCGCCAGTTTAACATCAATTTTTTTTTCAGTTTTATCATGCTGGATTAATGTGAAACATGGTCCAAACCTTTGAGTGAACAATCCTCATCTTCCTCCTCCTCCTGCTCCTACTATCACGACTAGTCATGTTGAATACCAATTTTCTCAGCTGTATCATGTTGGATTGATTTTGAAACTCGGTCCAGGTCTTCGGACAGGCCATCCTCATTTTCCTCTTACTTCCAAAGTTAATTATGTAAAATATCAATTTTCTCAAGTGCGCTGAGTTGGATTAATATGAAATAGTGCTGAACTGTGGATGACCGTACCCATCTCCTTTGTACTCCTGCTACTACTGTCACAACTGGTAATACTGAATATAAACTTCTATCAGCCGTATCAAGTTGGACTGATATGAAATCTGGTGCAAGCCTACGAATGAAGCATTATCATCTTCTCCCTTCTCCTCTTCCACTTCATGCTACTACTACCTCAAACGGCGGATGCATCGTTGAACTTACGGTTCTTGCGTTAAGATAAGTCTTATTGTCCGTCTTCCTTTCTTTTGCAATAGCTTTGTTGTCTTCCTTTCATTCTTTAATTCTTAATCGTCGTTTCTTTCCTCTCTTTTTCTCATTAAAGTTATGCTGTCATAATTTCTGATAATTTCATTCATTATTCATGTTTATTATCTCTTTTTGTATTTTCCCTCTTTTTCCACTCATCATAACCTTTTTTCCTCTCTCGTCTTCCTCTTAGCTTTTTCTTTCCAATAACCCTGTATTGTGAGGGTGCACTTGTTTTCATAGCTTTTTTTCCTTGGTAGTGATGGCCTGACGGAGCCCATCCCTCGCAAAGCTTACTCATTATTTCAAAGAAATTTTTTCTTGTGGCTCTGCCACAGATTGAACCACGGTCTACAGAGCCAGAGGCGAGAATTGTACTTCTAGACTACGGTGGTCCGTGAACATTTTTGTAAAATTCTCTCAAAATTCAATTTTTTTTCTGCGATCTTTTCACTTCTTCCTTTCACTCTTAATTCTTCCTTTCATTTCTATTCTTTCATAATCGTCCCTTTTTTTCAATTAGTCACCTTTGCAATCTTTTTCTCCAACTTCCTCTCCACGCCATTTTATCTCCTTCCTTCCTCTCTCTTTTCCTTCCTTAACTTCATCTCCTCCCATCCTTCCTCTTTTTACCATTGTGTTACAATCTGTGATTAGAAATTCAACTCATTTTCAATTCCTTGACTAAAAATACGTGCTCTGCTCTTTAAATAAACTTCATTGAGGACTACACATTCACACACCCAAAACCTTTCAAAAATCGGATCCTTTCGTTTTCCACCTTTATCTATCCTCCCATGCATACCTACTTACATATATATATATATATATATATATATATATATATATATATATATATATATATATATACACTAAATTTGCAGTTACTTAGACACGAAAACAGATGGCCAGTTCGGAACCTAATACTTGTCAGCTACATTCACATACCTTCAAACATATGATTTTCAGCGTGCTAGTGCGTTTTTAATGTGTGTAATTGCAGAGCCTATCCGTTGCGTAAGGGAACTGAGCATTAACTTAAGGCCCTTTTGTAACCAGAAGCCCACCAAAAGTTAATAGTGTTTGTGATGCCGAGGCGATGTGGGCTTCCAACTAAAATTGTGCTTAGGGACCCGTGAAGGATCGAGCCGGTCCTGTTTAATTGAGTTAGATATGAAAAGAACGCTATCCTATCAGACACAACATACATCATTATTAATTGTTCAGCCTTCTTAAGACCTACTGTTACAGGGTGAAGTGAAATACGACATTCTCGGTTGCGTGTCAGCTGAAAGTTTTTTTTCACGTACCGCAAGCCGAGAACAGAGAAATGTGCTATATGTGGTACCAAGGCGGGAACTGATGAAGCCTTAGCCAGTGTAAGGGTATTATGTACGTTCAATAACTATTGTACTACATTAAATGTCACAAACAGTGACATTTAACATTTGGTTTTCTGAACACCATCGGTCTAAGTTGTTGAGGTTTTACCGCATGATTCAGTTCCAGCGGGACAAAGAGTATTTTCTTTTATGATTTATTTGCTCCCCAAGTACCCTGTGATTATTGACGTCATGACATCTAAAACGTTAACAAGGATGAAGTGAACCGCTTGCTACCATACATCGGGATATACAGAGCACCTAGGGATTCAGTATAGTCACGATACTCAAAATGGGATTGATTTCAGCTTACAGATATATATATATATATATATATATATATATATATATATATATATATATATATATATATATATGTATATTGTCCAGAAAACTTAAGTGTTTTAAGTACTAAATATGTAAAAAAAACATTTGTTCAAATTTCAGTCAATTACAAGCAAATTTTAATAAATTATCTGTATAAAGAATGTTCAATAAATTCACTCATCCCAAAAGCTTAGCCTCGTTTTCGTTAAAGAGAGACCCTGATGGCCGAATGGTATGACTGAACACTTCACGACGAGGTGTTAATTCCAAGGATCTATATGCTTTCGATCACCGCTCAACGCAACCCCCCGATTTCAGCTTCTAGTTTTTCCTTTATTTTCAGAATCCGACATTTATGTTGCACTTATCTACCTACGTATATATTAGCCCACCATCTGTCTATTCTTACTTAGCTATTTATTTATTTTTTTTTTGCAGATGCTCGAAGACTTTTGTTTGTTATGCTATCGATGTGAGCAAGTATAACAATTTTCATAAGATTACTACCCCCGGGACAAGCCATCACTCTCGGTCGCGACGTCTATGTACTGATTAAACCCTACGAATTTCAGGTTCATTTTTCTTGAAGGCATATAAGCTCATATAACTCCTATTATATATATATATATATATATATATATATATATATATATATATATATATATATATATATATATATATATATATATATATGTATATATATTGTATTTGTTTGTTCTTTCTTCATTTGAACCAGTACAACAATGTTTTATTCAAAAACTTTGTTTAGTGAAACAATGGTTAACCATTGAAATCGACTAAATTTACACGAAGCATCTATACACACACACACACACACACACACACACACACACACACACACACACACACACACATATATATATATATATATATATATATATATATATATATATATATATATATATATATACGTGTGTGTGTGTGTGTTACTACCGGATATTGACTGATAGTGTGCTGCTCTCGTTGGCCAGTTAGACTTTAGAAGTAAAAGTTAGTTTAAACCGAGAGGATGCTGCAATACGGTAGGATTGCTAAGCTTACTTTATGCAAAGGCACCTTACTGTGCTCTGTATTTAGCAAACTAATCTCACCAGCTGCTCATTAAAAATGACTTTGTTTTCTGACCGAGTAAATACATACATATATTTGTGTATTGGCATTATTTTAGCTGGAGATATCTTGCTGAACGTTGCTCCACGTTTGGGTAGAGCAGTTCATATTGATTGCGATCAACTCAAGATACTTCTTCAGGATAATCGAAGTCAACTCTGAAATTAAAAACGATATAGACTTTCTTTCATTCAAGCGGGCAAAAGCCACACCTTCAAAGATAACCAGGTCCTGAATCAAGTCAACGTGGGAATGGTGAGATGTGATATTCGAATAACCACCAACAAAGAACGCAGGAAAATGTTCCACATCAAACTGCAACCCGTACGCGTACCAAGAGAGCTCACCCAGCCCTTCAGGCTTGAACTGAAAAACAGATATGAACTGCTCACCGAACCAGAAGAGAACAACACCAACATCAACATCAACGAATTCAACATAAAAATAACAGCCTCTCTGATCGAAGTCACCTCTATGTTTAAACCAAAGATCTAACCAACCATTAGAAAAATCTCTGATAAACCTAAGAACTTCACGAGAAAAAAGTAGAAATCTCATGCCACCGACAAGAGAGAAAATTGAAGCAACCGAACCGAATAAAACCATCGTAAAGGAAACGAAAGGAATACAAAAGGAGATACGACAATCATCAGGAAAAAATCTCGAAAAAATTCAAGGCAGCAAAGCTATTAACAAAACCCAAAATACGGGACAGAAACAAATAAGTATTATAATCGAAACAAATGAAGACCCAGCAACAGACAGGGACAGGATCGTCGAACGTGCCCAATAATTTCCCCGAAGACTGTACCCCTCCGAACAAGGAACACCAAACAATAAACAGAATGTTCATGGCGCAAGCGAACAGTTTGAGACTTCCCAAAAGATACGCCTTGGGAAGTGAAATATGCCATCTGGTAGGGTCATCACTAGAAAACTAGCCATTTCATTCAACTTATGCCTAAAAAAAGTAATTTTCAGGAAGATTTGAACACTGCAATCATAATGCATTTATATATATAAAAAAAAGAAACCCAAAAGACCTCAACAACTATAGACTAATGAGTCTACTCTACTGCATTTACCCCGAATTAACACCGACCGAATCACCGAACCGCTAGACGGAAACCAAATGCAGGAACAAGCTGGCTTTAGAAGAAGCTACTCAACCATGGATTATCTTCATTCAATAAATCAACAAAAAGAGAAAGCAGCAGAATGTAAAATTTCACACTTGGTAGCATTTATAAGCTTCAAAAATACCTTTGAATCAGAAGAAATTTCCAGGGCCATTGATGCTACAACTCTAAAAGGAGTAGACCCCGTACATATTAGAGCACTACAACATATGGACCGTCATAGTAGCTCCTTTATCAAGCTACATGAAGACTCAGAGCCGATCAAGCTCCCAAAAGGGATAAGGTGATATCGATTCACCCAAACTCTTTTCAGCCTACAGTGAGATGGTCTTCAGAAATCTAGACTGGTGAAAAAAAAAAAACAGAAAAAAGAAGCGGCTGCGACTCAAATGGCAATGGGTTGGACATGCTGCAAGAATGATAGATAACCAACGAACACCACAGCCCACTCTGTGAATCACCAGAAACCAAATGCAAAACGAAGGCCGGCAGAATATGAGATGGCGAGACGAACTCGACAGGTTCAGAAAATATAGACTCTGCTACGCCAGTGATAGAGAAGTGTGGCAAATCCTGGGGAGAGCTCATGTCAAACAACAAACGATTAAAGACTGAGGATGGTGACTTTAAGTCGCTTATGCATAGGTTAAGCAAAATATAACCGACTGGACCGAATTTCAATTTGCAATTCTCTACTTAAATGTAACAAAGTTGTTTCCTTTTTGAAAGAAATTGTGATAGCAACGAGAATTGGACACTTTAAAAGGACGTGCATGCAAGAGATCGAAGGCAATAATACCGAACCATTGCTCATCATTGTCATTCTCACCGTCCTTTCAACTTCCGTCGTTAGACGTAGATCTTCTCCAGGTATTTGCCAGATCTCTCTATCAAGGGCATTGCAGAGCCAATACTTTCTGAATGTATCTAGTTCGTCACGCAATCTTACATTCTGTCGGTCACAATTTCGCATATCATCTCTGGGGATCCATGTTGTAAGTTGTGATGTTCAGCAGTTATCTGACATTCTTGCAACAAGTCCAGCCCATCGCCATTTGAGTTTTTCTAACAGTTTCTATGATATCTCGAACTCCTGTCTTTTATCTGATACACTGTGTTGCCTTATGATTTCTCCGTGTGAGGTTGAGCATGATTCTCTCATGTGCATGTTGCATGGTCCTCAGTCAATTTTGGGGGGTTAGGTTCCATGTTCCAGCTCCCTAGGTGACTATCGATAATTGGTCTTTATCCAAACAGGTTAATGCAGTGTACATGCTAGGATTAGAAGTGAGTGCTCAACTATTATCAGTCGTAACTCTGGAGTATCGTACCGTAGAAATGTTGTGTTGTTCAATGACAACGGGTTCTTTTAAATCTTCACTCTGAAATTTCCTTTCCAATGACATTCAATAAGCCCATATTTGATTTTTTTTTTCACTTGGGTGCCACAGCAAAAATCTGCCATTATGAATTTTTTTTCAGCAACTGATCTGGAATGTCTAGACATTTTGACTCAATGAGGCCCCACTAGCTCGAACAGGTCCAACTGATTCCAGTAGTCAACTCAAAAATTTTCATGGGACCCTATAACAGCGCAATAAAATAAGCTCCTTACAGAGAACCAAATGATTAAATCAGCTGCAATATTCAAAAGACATTGCATTTTCGGAATATTAATCATCCCAGTCTTTACGGTAATTATGAAACAAGATCACAAGAACAAAACATATTGCCAGTTGCTGGTGAATGGGTTAAGCACGAAATTTTGACAATCGCCGGGTATATATCGTTGTAATTATTTTTTTTCTTTCAATATTGATGTTAAAATCAATAGCTTTGTTTACTATATTAAATATTTAGCACTATGATTACACATCAACGAAGGATAAAATCTGTTTCCTATTCCTTTGTTCTTCTATTCTTTCAAATCAATAGTATTTTATGAACTATTTATATATTAGGATGGATCAATGAGTTCGTAGTATGTTAGTTATCAGCTGGATCTTCATCATGAATATTCATCATATAATGTTTGATCGGCGTGTAACCGATTATCGTGGCCCAGTGGTAGAGTGCTCGCCTTCGCTGAGCCTTCTCAGTACCTAGACGGGTAAACATTGAGTACTAAGAGCCGTGAGCAGATCGATGCTTGGGCAGGCCTTGCAAGCCGGAAGTGGGTCCTACCAACAACTGTACGTCTGCTTAACCCTACGACGCCCTCGATGCGGTGAAAAGCGGAGAAAGATCGGTATTTACATACATACATAGATGAGATATATTTCAAGTACACACAAACATACTCGCACACACACACACAAATACATGCACACTCTTGTGTTAGCGAAAAGATACATATACAAAGGGGTACATATATAAGTATCACCTGATCTCTTTTGATATCTGACATTCTATCTTGCAGTAATGTATCTGGTAAAGAATTAATCTTTTCAACTAGTTACGCTGACGTGATGTCTCTCCGTGGGTATCTAAACATCTGAAAGATTTGTAGCTATTCTCATCTTCTCCGGCGTGTTTGATCAGTGTATTTCTTTCTACAGGAAGAGATTAATTTCCACGAATCTGTTGAAAGTTCAGAGCTGAAATCTTTTTCATAACATTTTCAAAGATAAATATATCATATCAGTATTTTTTTACACTTCTGTTCGAAACATGCGTTGATTTTTTGTCTTTGCTATTCACTGTAACGCATCTCTAAGAACTCATTTTGACTTCAATCTCCTTATGTGTTAATACGTCTAAATGAAATCGTGATTTGTCCGTTTCTTTACTAAGACAGTGTTTTTGCTTATTTTTTTCTTTTAGCCTTGTTTATAAAAATGACAAAGGTATTCATATGTTTAGATAACATTATGTAAACATGTGATAAGCACGTATGCTTATTTCTTCTCTGTTTGTTTGCGCTCGTGCTTCCCATCGGTTAAATGATATACAATGAAGATTACATCATAGAAGTTCCCAAGACTTGATGTCTGATCACATTAAAAGAGCTAGAGGTGAGTTGAGACTTGATAAAAATTGAAATCACGATACTTCAATCATTCAAAAGTAAATCACCCAATAAAATAGCTCTAAGTTCCTCTGTGCCGATCCATACATAAACAACCCTTTCATTTCTAACGGTTATATATATATATATATATATATATATATATATATATATATATATATATATATATATATATATATATATGTATGCACACACTTTTTTTTTACAAAAAAACACATACGATATCTTTTTTCTTTCATCTTTTTCCTAAATAAATTTAGTGTTATTATTTTTTGAAACTACTTAACTCTATTTTTTCTTACGTAACATTTCATCTTAACATTTTATCTTTGATTACCCTCTAAATGTTGAGACATAAAAGACTTAAAATTAAAACACTTGGTCTAGTAAAAATTAGATTACCCAATAAATCAAAATTATGCTCCTTGATGTTGATCCATACATAAATAGCGCCGCCATTTTTTATGGCTATTTGCTAATCTAACTATATAAATATCATCGTCAATTTTTTGCACATGTCTGTCTGTCCGTCACATCATTCGAAACTGATTTGAAATTAAGAAAGACTAACATGACCACACTACAACTGCCTGACATAAACTTTTCTAGACTAATGACATACACATGTTATTTAGTAGTCATTCAGTCGAATCAGGTGAGGGTGGGGGCGTTATCGAAGCAGCAAAAGTTTCTTGACAGACGGTCTGAATTAAAAACAAACAAAAACAAAAACTTGTCACCGGAAAACTTGGATCACTTTGATCAGCATATTATGGATGATTTAAATAAGCATTTCATGGGCTCTAATTACAAAATATCTTTTTTTTTATCAATTTGATTTTACTAATTTGATGTATATCATTTACTGCTGTATTTACTTGAGTAAAATCTCACCTCAAATACTGAACCTGATCATCAGTGACCCCCGTGGTACATTTCAGAACATATAAAACACAAAAACTAGAAAAACAAGAGCACAAACACTAAAACTGACATGGTTTCTACTTTCGCTCTATAACATTTATTCACTAAAAGAATCAAAGTCTGTATGTCCGATGATTTGCTACCATAAAATAACAAAATGCAACTCTCATTTTTGACGGGTTGTATTCTAATATATGACAAATATAGTAAATAATAGAATGTATATAAGAGCAAAATTTTGTTCAGCTTCGTCAGTATTCAAGTGGGGGTCGGTTGCAGTGTCAATTAGAGTTGTTTCATATTATGGATACATAATCTTTATTCTAAAGTACAGACGCATATGTCTGTTTGTTCTCAAAGACGTCGAAAACTACGCATCATTGAACAGAAACAAAGGCATATCAGAAATCAGCAGGTCTACAATAACATATAGCATACATATTAAGGTCGCATTTTAAAAAAAAAGCAGTCTCCGTCTGCCATTTCAGAAAACAAGTCTGTATGAAAATATTTTCCTTTGAGATTTTTTCATTTTAGATTTTCAGAAAAAAAATGAGTTGAATCTATAGAATCAAACTATATTTATATTTTGAATCAGCATTTTCTAGAATGTTTTTCCATCATTTATTTGAACCAACCCATATGCGAGACGGGGTTCAACAGTATTTCAAAATTTATTTCCTAGAAGTAATTATTTGGTTAAGAGTCACGGTGATTTGATAGCCGGGTAGTTAGAGCATCAGAAAATGGAATTGAGCCGGAAAAAATCTTTTCCTTTCAATTTTATACCATGTATAATTTTGACCTTTAAACATCAAGGAAATTTGTCAGTTTTGATAAAGTAATTTATTTCGGGTTTTAAAGGGGTTTACTGTTTACAATGTAGATATCATGCTAAACTGACCCTCGCTTTTTCGAAATATCTGAAATCAGCTGCTCGCAATAAGCCTACGGCACACATATTAAGGTTGAATTTCACAAAAACATTCGTAAATTTCAACGGGGTCTGCGGTCGATCTCTCAGAAAACATGTCCGTCGAAAGTATTTTTTCTTTGTGTTTTTTTATCCATGTAAAATTTCCTCAAAAACTATTTGTTAGATCTATGAAATCGAAGTAAACGTAAACTTTGAGTCAGCCTCATCTAAGGGGGGTATCATTCATTATTCATCTGAACGTACTCACATGTGGAGGGGCCAAAGTTTTAAAGAAACTGGTGCGGGGGTAGAGAAGCCATGGCAGTGCAATAGCCTAGTAAAACTTTGGAAAATAGGCATTAATCTCAGCACTAATACCAGTTTACCCAAGGTTGTACGTCAGCATGCGCATGTCTGCCTTTGGATGTGTGCTGGCTCAACCGATGAGGTATCATAAAGGGAAAACAAAGGCGTATCTGAAATTGGCCGATCTCAATATACCTATAGTATTAAAGACAAATTCTATCAAAGATAAACCGTCGATTTGCAGGCGTCTGTGTTCACGCTCATTTATCAAAAATATTTCTAGCGCTGAAGAAATCAGCGAAAGCAATAATACACCAGTGTTTAACAAAGCCATGAATACAATCGGTGAACAGAATTCAGAACTGTTAGAGAAAAATTACTTTCTTTCGTTCAGTTTTCAGTGATTTCCATTTATTAGACCTTTTAATTTTCCGGAAATTTGTCAGTTTTGAAAAGAGATATATTGAAGGTTTCATAAGAAGGGGTTCTATTTACGATGTAACTATGATGCTTAAATGCACCCTTACTTTCCATCCATCATAGGAAACCGTGGGCGTGAATTACCCTTCGATCAGTGTTAAGACCGGTTTGGCAGAGTCTTTTTAAAGATAACCCTAAACTGACAATGAAAGATGATTTCTCGGAGCAAATCAATAAGCTCTAAAATCCTGAAACAATTTTTCTCTTTCTTTGAAATATCCCCTTTGGCTCCAATGAGCATGCATGCCAAATTTGTTTGAGCTGTGCCAATGGCTAAGGGATGGACACAATGACAAACACAAACCATTGTCGTATATATATATATATATATATATATATATAATTATTTGATGGATATGTCATATCCGACATATTGGAGAACATGTTTTCATAGGCAATGAAGAAAACATAGATTGGATGAATGAGTGTTTATTTGCGGACGTTTTATAGGGAGTA
The DNA here is from genome assembly GCA_963457665.1 of Thysanoteuthis rhombus. Lineage (NCBI taxonomy): Eukaryota > Metazoa > Mollusca > Cephalopoda > Oegopsida > Thysanoteuthidae > Thysanoteuthis > Thysanoteuthis major. The sequence goes on from OY735210.1 coordinate 14,081,613, forward strand.
ACTATCAGCGAGAAAAATGAAGAGAAAATCCATTTTCTTGCAATTTTCTCTATATTTCTCCAAGATGTGGGATCTCGCCCCACAAAATGTCCGTGAATAAATACTTATTCACCCAATCTGTGTTTTTCTAATTCTATTGTCAATAAAAAATATTTCATACATATATATACATATATATATATATATGTGTGTGTGTGTGTATGTGTGTGCTTGTGTATGTGTTGGGTTGATGCAAGAATATCGCAGTTTTTCATCGTTAACTTTGAAGCAGTATACCTATCCTTAGGATAAAATTTATTTACCGAAATAAGAACCTTCAGAATTTACACATTTTTGCCATATGAAAAAGTCCATTCATTAAGAAACCATAGAATTCTGAGGTCGTTGAACCAATGGATTCTTCGAAGGCGTTTTGAGCTGCTGTATAGTTGTTGCAGATACGGAGATAGGAGTACATAAAGAAATTCAGTGCTCCGAGTTTCATGCCAGTGGTTGCAATCATCTGACCTGTCCGACGACTGTATGAAACTCGGAGTCACTACAAAGCATTGATTTTTCTATGTACACACACGCACACATATGTAGGTATGTATGTCTGTGTAATATATTCGTGAGTATAAATGAGTGTATACGTATTCATATATAAAAGGTTTGAAATTTTCAGAATCACATTTTTGTGGAGATGAAATGATTTATTTTATCTAAAATCTACGATTACTTGCAACCAAAAATTGATATACCCCTCATCATCTCAAATCAATTTTTCGAATCTGGTTATCCTAAAATCAGATAAAATCTTCCGCAATGAAAATCATAATTTGTTCCGTTCCAGCTGAACTGCTGTAAATAACATATCTTTGTTTCTGAAAGTTTTTGAACTCGGCTTGGACTTGATTATTTCCCACGAATTCTTGGTAGCAGAGGTCCCTAACCTTTTTTGTACCGATGACCGGCTTGATATTGAAAATATTCTTGCAGACCAGCTGACATGTGTGTATGTCTGTGTCTGTGTATATTCATATATGTGTCTGTGTTTTTGTGTGCGTGTGTGTGTTAATTATAGATGATAAGTCAACTATGGGTCGCTTATAATTGGCTACTTCACCCAATTTCGTTTCTAAAAGGGTCCATCTAACAAATTCAATATTAAGATCCAGGGAAATTAATTTGTTTTTACCTTACAAAGAAAATAACCGGATAAGCCAGGCTACTACAGGGTCAAATTTCGCTCTTACTTTTATTCCAACTGAAGATAATTATTGTTACTTTTATACTGTATATATAATAAATAAATTCGTATGGATATAAGACTTGCAGCTTGGCTCAGTTGGCGAGACACACACCAAGCGATCACTGATTCCAAATCACGATAGGGAAATGATATATATATATATATATATATATATATATATATATATATATATATAATGATTAAATAGTTGAGTCATCCACAGACAGCTGTTTCGTTCAATTCCAACTCTTCAGTGTGGCTCTAGACTATCCATTACCCCATCCAGAACTAGAGATAGGATCAAAATCTTTGCTTCAGACCAAGAGGCTGTCATTTTACCTCTGTCCTACGCAGACGGTCTATAAGGTTGAATGTAAGTGATGTATTTATTTACATATAATTCCCCACCACCATTCTGAAGTTAGAAGAGCTTGCATAAGCTTATAATGAACGATTTACCTTACTTCAATGTTTAGTTTAACTTGATGGGGTAGACAAACTGGAATGTTTCCTCACCTAATTTTGGTCAGGATTGTTCTTGTTATCGGGGCAAAAGTCCTCTTCTATTTCTACTGGAGTCCGTATAATCTATATGTTTCTTTGTGACCCTGTATTTCATGATTTGCGTGCCTGTACCAGTTTGTGGCTCGTAGGTCGGGGAACCGATGCTCTATAGGATTGAGACTTGGAGAGTCTCCAGAACAAAACAAAGTCTGAATTTTAAAACTTCGAAATGTTTTGCTTGATTTAGCAGAATGTGTAAGAACATTATCCTGTTGGTACATTTCCAGATTCCGATGAGGAAGCTGTTAGATGAAGGGAAGGAGATGCTTCTTTACAATTTCTTCCTTGTACTGTCTGGCAATGACACTTCCAATACAGAAAATCAGTAGTCCAACACCCTTACTGGTTGAACAACTCCGTGTCATTATTCGACCAGCTTAAAACTTTCTTATTGGATGGAGGGAGCATTCTTGGAATTTTCAGTTGACCTTCCGAGACATCTGAGAAACCATTTGGAAGTAGAAAAAATTCTGACTCATCAGAGAAAGTGACAATCTTGACGCAAGGATATTCTTTGTTCTTGTAGCGGTCAATGAATTCTTTTCTACCAGCAATATCACTCTTTGTCAGCAGAGGCATTCTTATACAAACCCTTTTTAAATAAGTTGATTTCTTTGACGCCTCTTGGCCGGACACACGTTTTTTTTTTCATTGGAAGTGAATTTTTTGAACAAAGGAGTATTTGTCAATAGAAGCCATTTAAGCCAGTCTTCTTTTGTCTCTTGAATTTAAGCCGTATTTTCTCCCAAATCCAATTTTTCAGGCTGCTAATCTTCTTTCTTGATTCTCGTTGATAATTCTTTGAATGACGGTCAATTGATTATTCAAAATTCTTCCTCTCAGTTCTTGGTGTTTCTGAAGCTGTGACCTGATCAGAGAATCTTTCCGACATGACAACTCCTTTTAACTTGGGCCAAATAAGGAATAGATTAACTCTTGTACTATCTTATTATTTATATAAAGAGAAATCAAGCCAAATAAGGAATAGATTAACTCTTGTACTATCTTATTATTTATATAAAGAGAAATCAAGCCAAATAAGGAATAGATTAACTCTTGTATTATCTTATTATTTATATAAAGAGAAATCAAGTGCTGTAACATATTCTAACATGCCTAATACATAAAAGAAGATGAATCTATCAGTTTTTTCATTGACTAGTTCAAATATCAAAATTATTTGAAGAATCTTGTAAGTAAAAAAAAGAATCCCAAATGAATTCCTCAAACCCCCAACGGATCAAAACTGACTTACACACCGAGTTTTAATCAGAAAAATAAGTTGAAATAAATGTTCAAACTTCGCAAATATTTGAAAAAGTTGTAAAAAACGGAATAATTGATCAGTTAGTATTTTTTCTCAAAAGAAACAAAGAAGCAGATCAAAGGGAAATGACGACAGTAATTAATATTTAAACAAGATCCCTCAGTTCTACAATGAGTTTTTGCAAGAGAGGCAAACACCAAAGATTTTGCAGGTGTTCAGTTTTTGTTTATAATCGACGTGCACCTGCATATGTGTGATGAGCCAAAGCTGCTTCTGTTCTCCGAAAAGATCGTAACTCACATTTGTATTATATTGTAGTGAGGAAACTCACAAATCATCTTCTTAACTCTCCACATGGTTATAAAACTGCGGCAGAATAGAGTGAAGATGTTCCAAAAGAAATTACAAATATCTTGACACTGGATGACAATAACAGTTGGTAAACATAACTCTAAATTATCTTCTACCGGATACTCTAGATATTAGGTCTTGTCACAGCAAGACACAACGACCGAAAAGAGAGATGTGATGCTTCAAAACGTCAATAACAGGGAAGAAAAATGTTTTAAAAATAGGAATAAAAACAGCAGGAATCACAAACAAAAATGTGTTAAATTATTTGGTTTCAGAATCTACCGGCTATTTTTCATACCTGAACCTGATTTTGTGGTATGTCGATACCTACGTTGGTCATGCAACTTCAACCATCATATTCCTATGTATTTATAAATCTTACAGTGTACCCAATCAAACGAGGTAACAATAGTCGACCAACCAGTGAGACAAGCTCAGTACAAGCGTATGGTCTTGGATTGCAGCTTTTAAAGCTCTAATGCACAGTAATGGACCCTTATAAAATGTTATGATATAGAATAGGCAAAAGATATGAATCTGTTTTGTGGTATATCGACAGCTAAGTCAGTTATATAACTTCTTCCATCATATTCATATATATCTATTAAGCTTAGCCATTTATCCAAATAAGATATAATCGTATGAAATAGACAAAACTGGGTATTTACTAATGTTAGTCAAGTCAGACCCTTTTCCACATTGATGTGTCAATATATAAAGTATTCAAATCTGAGTATTCATTATTCTTAGTCTGGCACGAGACTCAATGAGGATCAGACTCTCTACGGCAGTAATAGTTTGCCAGAGTTGCTTACTAACCATCATTCCACTATGATACACCTAGCTTCAATTTTTAAAAAAATCAATTTTCCATTAGTTTTCTCTAAATAACAATATAACTTTTGTGGAAGACAGTTATCGTGCAAACAAGATTACTCTCTTGTTACCTCAAAAAGTCTGTCAGTTACCGAGAAATACATATTATTTGTTGACTTTTGACAACATAGAAAATGCCAAAATACATAAATAAAGCCGTGGATGTGCTAAGCTTTTACTCTAGAGATGTTTTTGCCTTTTCAGTTTAGCTTTGGTAATGTCTCTGAATGTCATTCTCTCTCCAGGGGTTCCGGAATATGGGCTCCGGTTCGACGTTGACATGTTTTTTTCTGTTGCTAATCATGACTTATACTGTGTGTAGAAACAGAGCTGACCGGGTTTTCAAAATGGCATATAGATGCTAATATTATGAAATGGGAAGAACAGCGTACAATGAACAAGATGTTCAATAAGAAGAGGAAGGTGGAAGAGAGAAAGAGAGAAAGAGAAAAGAGAGGATGCATCCACCATCCTTACGTCCATATCTGTGGTTTCTGATTTCAAAGGAATTATAAACAAAGGAATAGCATTACTAGCCGTGGTAGGGGAGGAGAAAAGAGTGAAAAGTGAGGATTATTCATACGGAAAAAAGTTGCTAGTAAGTTTAAATTTAAGTAAGTGTACAATTATTATCAATAATTTGTTCTTAGGTTTTAGCGTATCTTTTTTTATAAGTAAGCTTTATAGGAGTATATATAACATTTTTAGCTATAAAGTCAGCTGGAAATTGAAAATTTCATCTGATTTTAGCCATTTTGAAGACAGTTTTAGCTAATTACAACACATGGTACTCGGCTGAACTTTCTGATACGCCATCTATTGATCAGAATGTTCTTATATTGATGTCACTCATTCTCCCTTTCTTCTTTCTGTTGTTTGCAAAAACTGAACAGATTGACCGACCAACCGACCAAAAAACGTCTAATAGAGATATGTGGACACCTAAAAAGAGGACATCCAATGATGAAAAGAGACAAAGTTTGAAAATGAAGTGAGGAAGCAGAGGAAGAGGTGAGAGATGAAAGATTGCGACGAAGACGAAGGGAGGGGACGAACTCAGGAAGGAAAGAGGTTGAATAAAAAAAGTTAACGAGAAAAAAAAAAAAAGAATACAGGTACGCCACACTTCTTGTAAATTCGCTTTACACTTCTATTTCACTTACGAAAAAAAAGCAAAATACGAAAATAGTGCTCAAGGTTTGTTTTGTAGCAAACTGTTATAGAGGAACGCGCAACCTCCCCTATCAATTCCTAAAATCTAGCCTATTATACCTCCAATCAACCCAACTCAGCCTAACATACCATCATCACATTTCTTTTGGTCTATGGACGCTCAAAACTATTTCTAAAATGAATTAATACTACTATCTCTCTCGACGCCATTTTTCCTCACATCTGTCTCTATTTCTCATCAGTCTCTTATTGCCCTTGCCATAGGTCTCGTATGAGCCTGTGTCTATCTTTCTGTTCAACTGATTCTGTTCTTTGTGTTTCTTTTAATCTCATTTTAGAACTCTTTATTTCTAGGACTCTGTTAGTATTTTAACCAGAAAATATCGAATGTCATTGGTGTATGGGGGACTTTTGCGGAAAGCTTGATTTGCCCGAAATTATACGCAGATTGAAAACACAAAAATTAATTTTTGATAAAAAAAAGTCCTCTAATAAATCAATAGTACAAAAAATACAATATGCTATTCAAAAGAAATATTGTTTTCTGCCTTTCTTAGCTTCAAAAATATCAATTTCCCGAATTTACCCCTCTGTTTTGCTCTAATTGGGAGGGTAAATAGGGGTATGAAGATTATTTTGCACTAAACTTCCAAGAGCGGAGATTTGCCTATCTTGAATGTCAATCTTGGCTTTTAGCTAGGATCATATACTGACTACGAATGCTGGTGGGAAAGACGCAACTATCTATAGTACCAGACAGAGATTTGTATCGATAACCAATAATTGTTATTATCCCAAGTGTATGACTCTTGGTATCATCGTGGTATCCTCTTCATTGCAGTCTAAACAGCACTATCTCTGTACTTATCAAGACGATGCCATTAACACTACAACTCATGATAATTCTATTGATTTTCAACATCAGCCGTCATCAACGCTACGTTTACCACATTTAGGTATGGGATTGTATTAATAGCTATCGGTTTCTTCATCAATTTGTCTGCCTGTTTGTTGAAAGTCTTCTGTAGCCTCCGATGGCGTCGATGTTAAGGTCAGGTTTAATTTTCCTAACGCTGATGTTCAAGGCAGGTTGAATGCTGCGTTTTACCGGGGAAATACTGATAAGAGTTTTGCGCACTTTCATATGCCTATATTGACATACCGACCATTATAGCTCAGTGGTAGAGTGCTCTAGGTAGATTGTAGGTTCAATCCATTGCCGAGTCATATCAAAGATTTCAAAATTATTCAATGCATCTCAACTAAGCACTTACCACAAGGAGTAGAATTGGGAAACGTCCCTCTGATGCTTAGGGGATACGACCAGATAACTTTGGATACATTGGTTCTTGTAAGATCACCAAAGTAAAGCAACATTATCTTGTCAGTGTTTAAATGGGTGATCATTTGGGTTTCTAAGTGGTGAGGTCAGAACAAAGCACCAGCCAGTCTAGCAAGCCAGTAGCGGGATTTTTAACAATTGCACATTTGTACCCAATCTTGCGACACCGATGGCATGCACTACTTTTGCTATTACCCATTTTTATCAGTAGTTATCAGTCGATAAGGAGGAATAGAGTTGATTTAAAGGTTAACTGTACAGAATAATGGGATTGGTAAGCCGAATTCAAAATCCAGCTGAAGTAGCTTGTACCTTAATTCCCACTAATGTATACGGGAAAGGCATGGATTTTCTTATACCGATAAGTTAGGCCAGGGATTACTCCCTCCTGCTGGTACACTATTCCCGAAGTTTACTGAGCTTAGTTCAATACAACAGCCTATTGGTGAAATAGGGGTTAAAAGATAGTGTTGCGTCAAACTTGCCGACTGGAAAACAACCTGTCGGTATGTCACTTATAGATAACTTCATTACCCGGAAAATATCATGAATGTTCCAGCATGATACCCCAACGATTTCCTTGGTCATGGGATTTTGAGAATTTTTTTTAATCAATCCTCAAAGAGGATTGAAACTATAACTTGAAACAAATTACAGTCACATCAGTATATATGTAAGTCGAAGCTCTCTCTCTCTCACACACACACACACACACACACATACACTCACACACACATGTGCACTCAGATATAGATATATGTTAGTATTTTTTTAAGCCGATAAATGCCGTGGAATTATAAACTGACAACTCTTTGGTTGTTTATGATCAAGTGTGGAAAATTTGGTTTTGTATATTCACTGGGGGTATATTTATTTTCCGCCCCGGTGATTCTGCAACGTGAATATATTTCCCTATCAATCTCCAAGTTCAAGTATGTATGGACGTGTGTGTGTGTGTGTGTGTGTGTGTGTGAAAGAATGTCTTCCTCTTCTTCGTGTGTTTAATATGATACTGTGTATAACTATTTCCCCGAAGGAAATCTACAAAACGGGCGGAGAAACCGACCACGCCCATTACTACCACCACCACCACCACCATCACTACCCGCCACCAGCAATCTTCTCATCGGCCACGACACGTGTTTTTCCACTCGTCGGGGACAATAGATGTTATCATCGCCAGTTCCATCGGACACACAACCCATTTACATAATGGTCCGAATGATTCCACTGAGGTTTCCATGCCATTTTGCTTTTAGCTAATTGCGAAGTTTCCGTTAATTCCCCAAACGCCGAAAATTGTCAGCGTGGCTGGAACAAATGTTACTAAAGTTGAAAACGGAGAGTGGCAAATTTTTGCAACTGTTTTTTTTTTTGTTGTTTTTTAGTGTTTATAATTTTTCATTTTTTGTTTCCTATTTTGTCGATTGGTTCTTGGTCAATATTTATTTTATTGGTTTATCTCATTCATTTTCACAAATGTATTTCAGACATTTGTTTAATATATTTCATAAACTTAGTTTGCAGTTTCAATTTAAGCTTTTATTTCACTGTGCAAATATTCGTTTTTTGTGACAGTTGTTTTCCCATTAAACTTGTTCCATGATTTATTCCAATTGGTTCGGGTTATAACATTTTTACGGGTCTTTACATAATTTAATGCAGTTATATCCAGTTTATTTACGAAACCAGTAGAGGTGAGGATTCAAAGTTTGTACAAGGCATCTCAGAGCAGAGACAAGAATGATAAGTAGGAAATTTGATTGCTGCCCAGGTCCCCAATACATTTGTGTTCAAGTAAAATCTATGATATTGAAATACCTTGAATACAAAACAAGGACGATATCGATTCTGTGCCAGTACAGAAGAATCTACAAAAGAAGGGCTCTTGATTTAGTGAAGGTGCCAAACTCTTATTATTTTCAAATGCTAGTTAAATCTGCAATATTGAAATATCTTAAGTATAAAACATAGAAGATATCTATTCTGTGCTGATGCAGAGGATTTAACAAATGGGGGGCTTCTGATTTAGTAAAGGTGCCAACACTTATTACATCTAAATGCTACTAAAATCTATAATATTGAAATACCTTTATACAAAGCAAGAAAAATATCTACACTGTGCTAATGATGTGGATTTTATGAATGAATGACTTTTGATTTTTAGTGGAAGTGCCAAACACATGTTACATCTGAATGCTAGTAAAATTTATCAATCTAAAATTCATTACACACACTCCATGAATGATATCTTCTATCTGCTGGTTGGGGAAATTATACAAATGGTGGTCTCTTGATTTAGACACGGCATTTTTCCTCCTGTATCACTCTGGTACTTCATCTTTCTGCAGTAAAAGAGGTCGGAAGAAGAAGACACGTAATAGTGTGTATAGTAATGCAAAGTACTATGAAGGGCGGTTCTTGCATTTTTGGAATTGCGGCAGTCCTTTATATGTGTACGTGACAAGATCAACATTTCAAGGTGATTGAAAAAACTGCTTTAGATTTTACTACAAATAACTCGTTGATGAACGTCTTCAGATTCCAAAGTCTTCAAGAATTCTGTTATTCACTCATTCTACCTAGGGTGCATTCGGCATTGCAACTCTAAAAAAAAAAATCTGAACAAAGGTACCGTTCACCTGATTTTTTTCTTGGTTCAGCCAGCCATAATGAACATACTGTTCATGAAGCCGTACTGTTTGCACACTAAATAGATTAAAAAGAAAAGGCTTAAATGGATTTAAGGTTTGCTTTCAATTATTACGTGTTTCCAATATGCACTGTTGTTAGATATTCCTTTATAGTCTTCGAATGATGACGAGTTATCCAAACGGAACAAGAAAAAGGAGGAAAAAAGATTTGAATCGTGGACAGTAAAGAGAAAACGACCAAAAAAAGATATTTCTAAAGAAAGAAAACCCCATATTATCGTGATTCACAATGACAAACAATATACAGGCATCATCAAGGAAAAAAAAAGTAAAAAGGTGCATACTTAGAATGGGTCAGACTTTATTGTGCGTGTAGTCGTCTGCCATAATCGTCACGTAAAATAATTTTCCATCTGCTGCATGAAACTACGACTTCGAAGTTACGATTTGGGTTTTTTTCTGTTCGTACAAATGCCAGTTGTCGAGTAATAACATATAATCCTTCAATAGTTATAATAATAATAATAATAATTAGTATAGTATAAATTGGCGGTGGTCGTCGCTTGGCCATGTACCCAGTGGGCATTGGAAGAAGAAGAAGAAAAAAACAACGAATATCGAAGACAGCCTCCCCCATTTTTCGACAAAAGGCCTCCTTTTTCAAGATGAATTCTGGTGACTTACTTTGAAGACCTAACTAACTCAGGCTAGATTTTAAAATTTACTCTGTGATTGAATGTCTTATTATTAACAATAATAATAATAATAATGATATTAATAATAACAATGCTATTTTGACTACAGGCTGCCCCTGATGATTTTGTTCTGGGCTTAGTTAAAGAAGTTTTCTTTAGATTCTAATGATACTTAACGTTTGGCTTTGAGATGAACTCTGATTATCTTTGAACATTGTAATGATATTTTACTTTGGTTGATTATTCTTGATATTTTGATGGTATCTTTGTACCTCTGAGATGGTTTTCTTTGTGAGTCTGAGGAATTTTCTCTTGCAATGAGAAGGCCACTGCCGAGTTGAAAAAAGTTGTTTTTTTAGACCTGCACGTGGGTAAGTGGAATTAAAATTAAATTTAAAATCATTATATTTATAATTTATAATTCAAAATGAGTTGTCCCATAGAAGTATAGAAAAGCGAGGGGCGAGTATATATATATATGTGTGTGTGAATGAACTTTTCCACTTGCAACCTCCTCCCCCCCCCGCCCCCGAGATTAGTATAGTATAAATTGGCGGTGGTCGTCGCTTGGCCATGTACCCAGCGGGCATTGGAAGAAGAAGAAGAAAAAAACAACGAATATCGAAACTTATACTAAGTCAAGACTTATAACATTTAAGGGAGACATATGATCTTTTATGTATGCAACCCCCCCCCTCCCCAAGAAAAAGGCTTAGTGTTATTTCTTTAGTTCAACAATCAGGCAAATATCATATCACTAGATAGATATCTCTGCAAGCCTGAATGGCTTGTCCTTGTGAGGCCATACCCTGGGTGGTAGGAGCTGGTGGGGCTCTGTGATTACCACTGTGCACATAGGTCTCAATGAATCCACCAAGGTATGGCGCTACCTTAAAAGAACCAAAAGGGCCAGTGGGGCTCTTGGGCTATTTCCAACTCACATCGGTCTTAACCAACCCACCAAGGTCTGGTACTACCTCCAAAGAACCAAAAACCCCAATCATGACAGTACAACCAAACCATTTTACCGCAAAAAACGGGGCACAGATCCAAGACCTGTGTGTCGTAACCGGCAGGTGTTCCCTTGTTAGCCACCAGGAGGGACCCGGTCGTCATCCTGTGACTGCTGGCCAAAATCTCGGCTCGTGTACCCTTAATGGCCTTCAGGAGGGACACAGTCGTCACACAGCTACTGTTGGCCAAAACTCGTATACCACTAGCGATATCCAGGGGAAGCGCAGTCCTCATGGGGCGACTGCTATAAAGAGAAAGAGATGGACAAGGGAAGAGAATAGACTAGTTATGTACTGTTACTATAAAAGCAAGCCTTCAGTGCGATCTTATAGAGAGCGTATGCTCCAAATATGGAGGGAAAAATCTGCTGTGGAAGTATCGAACCAACGCCTTGCTGACCAAGTAAAGCAAATTCAAAAGAAGAAATGGTTGTCTGAGACTGAACTACTAGAGATTCGCATTAATGTAGAGAGAGATTCAGGTGACACATCTGAAAAATGCCCCCCCAGCACAACTAGTACCAATAACAAAACTAGAATAATCCCCCATGAGACCCCCACAGTAAGCTATGCACCAGAGGGTGATGACGAGGCACCAACGGAAGAAGAGAAAAGCAAAATACAAGCTTTGAAAGAGATCATGCGAGGAGAGAAAACAACACTCCCCTCCCTAAGAGACAAAGACAGAAAGAAAGTCGGAGAAGTGACCGAACAGGTCAACTGCCTCTTACAGCACATAGAAACAGACACCCTCCTAGAACTCAACAACTTAATTTATGCAGGGGCGAAAATGGTAGCACAAAGTTTCACAACACAAGATAGGAACCTGAGCAATAATAGGGAAGGGAAACCTAACTGGGAGAGAAGGTTACAAAGGCAGATCTCCCAACTACAGAGAGACGAAGTACTGCTTAGAAATACACCACACACAGACAGACCACGAGTAAGACTTTATAACAAATATAAGGTAGCGCAAAAAGGCATCGCAACTGTAGTCGAAGAGTTACACCAGAAAAGACTAGCTAAAGAGGCAAGACTAAAAAGATACAGACTAAGATCGGCCCAATACACACAAAACTGCACATTCCAAAACAATGAGAAAAAGTTTTACCAAGATTTAAATGGGGAAAGAAGGCAGGACATAAAACCAGATGCCACAGAGGCCAAGAACTATTGGAATAGCATATGGGGGCACCCAAAAAGACACAATGTAACACCGCAATGGCTAGGAAACATGAGAAAAGAACTAGAAGATATAGACAAGGGAGAACCAATAGTACTGAACGAGACCACATTGAAACATACTCTTAGGAAAGTAGCCAACTGGAAAGCACCGGGTCCCGACGGGATCCATGGGTATTGGTTCAAAAAGTTCACCACGTTACACGGTAGACTCACCCACCTACTCCAAAATTGTCTAAATGAAGGCAAAGCACCAGAATGGATGACTAAAGGCAGAACCACCCTCATCCAAAAAGACCTGGGGAAGGGGAACATAGCAAGCAACTATAGACCAATCACTTGCCTACCACTTATGTGGAAAATCCTGACCGGGCAAATAGCAGAGAGAATATATATGTCAATGGATAGAAGGGGACTACTACCAGAAGAACAGAAAGGGTGTAGGATAGGAACCAAAGGGGCAAACGATTTACTCTACATAGACCAGATGATCTTAAAAGAAGTAAGGAAAAGGAGAAAGAATATCGCAATGGGATGGATAGATTACAAAAAGGCATACGATATGATTCCACATAGCTGGATACTCGAATGCCTTAGAATGTTCAAAATTAGCGAACCGGTGGTTAAATTCATTGGTAATTCGATGAAAAACTGGAAAGTAGATTTGACAGCCGCAGGGGACAAACTAGCCGAGGTAGGGATAAAAAGGGGAATCTTCCAAGGAGACTCGTTGTCCCCACTATTATTTGTTCTAACAATGATACCGCTTAACAGAATCCTGAGAAACAGCAAAGGATACCACTTCTCTAAAACAAAAGGTAAGGTCAACCACTTAATGTACATGGACGATATTAAATTGTTTGCAAAAAACAGGGGAGAGCTTGAGACTCTGTTCAACGAAGTAAGGGAATATAGTGAGGACATAGGAATGGAGTTTGGGATAGAAAAATGCGCAATCATGGTGATGCATAAAGGAAGGCTTTCAATGACTGAGGGAATAGAACTTCCGGACAACAACAAGATTTGGGCATTGACTGCACAAGACCGATACAAGTACCTAGGTGTCCTTGAATGTGACACGATAAAACGGGAAGAGATGAAGGAGAAAATTAAGAGAGAATACCTCAGAAGGATAAGGAAAATATTAGAAACCAAATTAAATAGCAGAAATCTAATAAAAGGAATGAACACCTGGGCTGTGTCAGTAATTAGGTATACAGGACCATTCCTAGGATGGACAAAGGAAGAGCTCCAATCAATGGATAGGCGAACAAGGAAACTTATGACGATGCATAAAGCATTACATCCTAGGGATGATACAGATAGGCTATACGTTAAGAGAAAAGAAGGTGGTAGGGGGCTCATCAGCATAGAAGATTGTGTCCAGAGAGCTAAAGTAGTCCTAGATAGATATGTGCAAACAAATAGTGAAGAAATCATAAAGAGCGCGAGGGATAGTGCGACAAACAATAAAGTAGAAAACAATGGAACAGTACAGCAAACTAGAAAAGAAAAGTGGGAAGGGAAAAAATTGTACGGCGAGTTTAAAAGACAGATAAAAGAAATAGCAGACGAGAAATCATGGACGTGGTTACGAAAGGGAAACCTTAAGAGAGAAACAGAATCGCTCATCATGGCAGCCCAAAACAAAAGCATAAGGACAAACTACATAAAAGCAAAAATCGACAGAACACAGACAAACAGCAAATGCCGCATGTGCGGTGAAAGAGATGAGACAGTAAACCACATAACTAGTGAATGTAGCCAACTCGCCCAGAAGGAGTATAAGCATAGACACGATAGAGTAGCAACGATGATACACTGGGAACTAAGTAAACAAATGGGATTCAACCATGGGGAAAAGTGGTATCAGCACAAGCCAGAGGCAGTTTTGGAGAATGACAACCACAAACTACTGTGGGACTTTGACATCCAAACTGACCACCTCATCCAGGCAAGAAGGCCGGACTTAGTAATAGTAGACAAAAAAAGGAGGGCCTGCCAAATAGTAGACGTTGCTGTACCTGCAGACCATAGAGTAAAAAAGAAGGAGGGTGAGAAAAGGGAAAAATACCAGGACCTAGCAAGGGAGTTAAAGAAAATGTGGAACATGAAAACCAGGGTAGTACCGGTCATAGTGGGCGCACTAGGAACTGTCCCCAAAACGCTGAGGGAGAGACTGGAGGAGATCGGGATTAGGGGGAGGATAGAGACCGTACAGACCACAGCACTGCTGGGCACTGGACGGATACTGAGGAAGGTGCTAGAGATATAAGGACTGCAACGAAGCGTAGCTCTGTCATGATATGCGAAAGAGAGAGGAGACGTTAGCTGAAGACCTGGGGAGACTTATTGTCACTCAGCCTTCAGCGATAACCACTGGGCAACCGGTGTGAAACTGTAAATCGCAGAATTACTGCGATCTATGAGTACGAGGAGAGGAGGGCTGGAGACTTGAGGAGACTTGCTGTCACTCAAACTCCAGCGGTTACCACCAGGCAACTGGTGTGAGATTCCGAAATAATAATAATAATAATAATAATAATAATAATAATAATAATAATAATAATAATAATAGTAATAATAATAATAATAATAATATGTGGCAACTTGGGACTGAAATAATACCTTTCGTTACTTTGGGGCCCTTAGTGTCATGAAAAACGGTGCCGACAAATATCTTGATAGAAAACCAGCAATGAGTTACAGAAAAGTCTTCAGACGAACTGCCCATATCCTTCGTAAAGCACTGTCCATGTAAATATTCCCCGTTATACAACTATGTACTGCTTGTTGCATACCCTCCTATATTGGTTATGTCTTGTATTAAAACTTCCCTTCGAATATAAAAAAATACCAGTATCTACCAAGTCTATAGATAGTTACTTGCCCTAAGTTTCAAGCCGAAACTCGGTGTGTAACGAATACTACTTGACATCAAAAGAACTACTTGTAATAGTAGTAGTAATGTCATAAACAGTTTTTCTTTTAATTAAGCTAGGCTTAGTCTTGCATAAAAACTACAATTGCAAAGTCTCCAAATGGATCGGATCCCTGTTCCACAGCAAAGTGTCCTGTCAGTAAATCATGACGTTTGCAATTCTTTTTGTTTGTCTTTTATCGTGTCCTTCAGATTCCTGGTTTCTTTTTCATCAATTTCTGATCCGTCATTTTGGTATTTTCTGATCGTTTATTCGCCCGTCAGATTAAATCTGTCAATTCATCTACAGGTCACAATCCTCTCTCTCCAAATTTTTTTTTATCAAAGAAGAACAATGACAAATCTGAAAATCGCTACCTGTTAAACATTTAACTCTACCTAATTGTAAACTGTAGCTCTTCACCTGAAAAGTCTCTCAAGAGAATAAAAAAAGAATTACCCTTTCAAATGGACTAGATTTTCATTTGATAGCTTTTTTCTTTTATCATACAACGTGTAATGATCAACAGAATATCTTTTACTGTTGGATGAAATGGTAATCTATGGGATTAGATGCATTAAATAAACATTACCTCGCTTGATTCGGTGAAAACACTTAGTTGGTTTCTTACTGGTGACAGTAAGTAGGATAAGTAATGGTTTATTTCTACTTCATGCAATCTATTCAAATAGTCGGAGGGAATTCGATTCAGAAAGGTCTGATAAAGAGGAATGATGATAAGACGAAAAGACTTGTACAAATCTCGACTCTTCGGATAACGTTTGTCACGATATTCCTATGTGACGTTGTAATTGGTTAGTTTGCTCTAAAACTAACCAGTCACGAGAAAGGGATACTTAAACGCAGAAATTTGAATAAAGCAGACGACAGACGAGCGTCTTCTTTTGTTACGTTAGGGAATTACATGCTGGTAACCAATCTGGTTTGAGATTTGGTTCAGCAAACCGGGGTATTTTTACATGGAAATGTTTTACTTATTTCTTTTAATGAAGAACTGAGAAAATCAAAATATTACTCGTTTTATTGAAAAAATATTTTTACCCATTTTATTTGAATTATTCCTTGTTTTATTAGCAAGAGAAGACGAGAGGATGTGGGGTTAGGTAGTTTACTGAAGGGGTACGAAGTGGAAAGGGGAGGAAGAGAGAGGGAAAAAAGAAGTTAGGTAATTTATTTGGGGAGATAGGGAGATAGATAAATTGAAAAAAAGGACAGGTAGTTTAATTAGGAATAGGAAAGGTAGGGAAACTTTTGCGTATCAAACTAATCTACCTCTTTATAAAATTTAGATCAAATCATGGATGGGCAGCGAATATTTATCGGGATAACAGAAAGTATGAAAAAATCAAGCAGAGTCATGAGATAATGGATAATCCTATTTTTCAACACCCGTGGAATTTCCACAGGTCCTGCAAGTTAATAATGAAATACCTTACGGCTGCATTCGTGGGCATCTGTTCAGAGGCTCTTCTTCCTCACCTTTTGAGTTTGGAGATGGATATACTACCATCTACACTGAAGGAAATTGTCAGATACTTTTGAATTGGGAATTTTTCGCTCTTGTTTGATCCTGACGAATCAAATTATAAAACCTTGCCTTTTCTTTGATTTAAAAAAAAATTACTTTCATTATACGTTCAAATAGATATAAATAAACGACTATCAACAACAGATATCGGTGATTCTTCCTGCTACTACGACAACAATAGGAGATCACTGGTCTTAATCTAATCTATGTTTCATACATTTTGTGCCCTGACCATTCCATGTCCAAACACGTACAAGGAAAACAGAAAACGATAATAAAATGAAGGAAATATCAGTCAAAAAATCAGAAAAATATCTGACAACCGTTATTATTAGTAATTTTTTGACGAGTATTCCAATCGAACTCTAATCAAAGATCGATTTTGTGCCCTCTCGTAAAAACAACAGTATTTGCCACCAAATTTAGGGGTGTAAACCCTTAACTATTTGTCTTTCTGATCACATTTGACCGAACCTATAACCAATGCATCCTCCCAATAGTCACTTATGGAGCTGAAACATGGAACTTAACCAAGAAACAGACCCGTAAGCTGAGAACCATGCAACGTGCACATGAAAGAATAATGGTGGGCCTCACATGGAGAGACCACAAAACAGCACAACACATCCGGGAAAAGACGAGAGTTAGAGACATCATAGAATCCATAAAAAATCTCAAATGGCGGTGGGCTGGCCATGTTGCAAGAATGGCTGACAATCGATGGACATCACGACTCACAACATGGATTCCCCGAGACCATATGCGCAACCGAGGCCGGCAAAATATTAGATGGAGAGATGAACTAGATAAGTTCAGGAAGAACTGGCTCCGTGACGCCCATGATAGAGAAGTGTGGCAAATCCTGGGGAAGGTCTATGTCCAACGACGGACGCTAAAAGACTGATGATGATGATGATGATGATGATAATTCATTTCATCACCAGGATTCTGAAATCACGATCATGTGGTTGAAAGACCGTTGTCTTAACAATTGAGCTAAACTGAAAAGTTCTATATACCTACTGATTTATTTATTATGTATACAATATGAAAATGACTGTAATCAGTTTCAGTCAGAATAGAAGAGCGAGTAGAATTTTATCCTGCATATACCAGGCTCATCTTTCATCTTATAGTTTAATTCATCTCAACTTTTAAAGCTGTCAGTCTATGGTAATGAGTAAAAACCTGTCGATTGGAAATAAAAGATAAGCTCTTGGTGAGATTCGAGCTCTCACTGTTTCTCCCTCAGAGAAACCTGGTCACCTATCAGATATTATCACTTGAACTACGAGCACGACTTGGTTCACAAAAAATCACATCATACCTTTAAAACGACCTTTCTGTTTTTCCAATCACTCGGCACCATATTTGTTATTGTTTTTATTGACAAGGAGTTTGATATTTTATATCATATATTTTTTATTAATGTTGGAATATTATTTGTGATACACTTTCGGAACCTGCTGTTTACCATCTAAGTCCAGCGGGCTTGTTTTTTTTAGTTAGAAAAATACTGGTGCATTATGAATTTTCCTTTTATTTTTACATTTGATTTCTAGACATTTTAATATTTTTACCAAGCTACTTCCGCCACTTACCAACCTTTTTCTAAATTTAAGTCGTACTTCTGAAGGCCTCTTAAAAAAAAAGAAAAGAAAAATGTAACCTGCCCCCCTTCCGTTCTGCCTTTCTCTCTACCAAAACGGTCGAGTGAATTACAACTAATTTACAAAACTCTTGCGAATGAAATGCCGGAACTAGAAGCATTTGCAGAACGTTGCATCCTCCAATACATGCAACCAGCGACACTTTCCAATCTCATTATGACTGACGCGAACTTACGAGACTTGGAGAGAAAAAAAAAGAAAAAAAGAAGAAAAATGACAGCAAGATATTCTGTTGATGGGATTGCGGAAGAAATGAATGCTGAGTGATAAGAGCGATTAGAAAGGCTGAATCTGTTCAATATTAAAGGGCAAACCCTCTAAAACCACTTGTCATGTGTTAAGTGGGAGTGAAAAGAACTTTAAAATCTGGTTTGTATAGATAGGAAGAGCTACTGAAGCGAGTGTCGTGTGGATTAGGAGAGAACGGGGGGGGGCGGTGAATAATCGTTATCTCTTCCCCACTATACATCACTAATTCAAGGGTTGCGTGTCTGTCTCTTGGCTCTTTCCATGTAATTGCATGATAGCTGGATCGAGCCCTTCCCTATCCGAGCAATCAAATATGTTCTGATTCTTGGTGAGAAAAGCTGTATAATGACTCTTCTCTCCCCTGACGACCTTGGTATTTTACATTATAATCGAGTAACATTTTTTTTTTGTACTGTTGGTTCGATATGACGACTCGGTCGATAATAACGTTTTTTTATCCGTCTTCATTGGAGCACATTGGTAAAGAATGACTCCTTTTGACTTGTCTATAGCAAGGATTTGCTATCTTCAATACTCTTCCAAAAATGCCGTCAGTATCGTCCTTGTAAAATGAGTTATACAAGGGAGAACTTTCATTCCTCTCAAGAAGTGTTGCAAGGTCATTTCAAAAATGAAACTTGAAAGTTATTATAATATCATTATAGTTTAATGATATATATATATATATATATATATATATATATATATATATATATATATATATAGATAGATAGATAGATAGATAGCCACCAGTTCGATGGAGACGTCTGCTATTTCCCGAGGATAAAGACAAAACATTTACAAAAGAAGAGATCTCAGTGTAGGAATGGCCGCACATACCAATAGACAGCACTATCTTTGATCGCGCAGTCTGAGTCTGACGCAAAATCCGAAACGAACAGGTGTTGAGATAAGTTGAAGCAGAGTGCTGGATCATCCGTCTTTCGTTATTTGCATATCACAGATTGCCATTTTGTCAAGGATTGTCCAGCTTGGCTTCTGTTTTCCGCGACTGACCAACATGGCCGAGGGATAGAAGTTGGTAGACAATTGTACGAAGACTAGTGATGTATGAATCTCGACTAGTACCATCAGGGGGAAACCAATGGGTGCTATACCTCTCCAAAAAGTGACCTTGAAATGTGAACGCAAGGTCAATCAGCGAACCGATGAATATTTATATATTTGCATACCTATCAAATGAGTGAGAAAGAGAAAGATAGATTGTGATATATATATATATATACATATATATATATATATGTATATATACATATATATATATATATATATATAGATAGATAGATAGATAGAGAGAGAGAGAAAGAGAGAGGGAGAAAGAGAAAGAGAGAGATGGAGAGGTGAATGAAAGACTCTATATTGAGGATGTATGAAAGAAATCGTGGCTGAAGATCTTATGCACGCTGGAAAGAAACGGAGAGAGAAAAAAGAAGGGAGGGAACAAATGGGAATTGTATACAGAATGAATCAACTGTGTGTTTGTGTGTGTGTGTGTGTGTGTGTGTTTGAGAGAGAGAGAGAGAGGGGGAAGAAAGAGAGAGAGAGAAGTGAAGATCTAACGTGCATGATGATGGAAAGCAAATACAGAGAGAGGGGTAAAAGGAAGACTCTGAGTAAATAAAGGGGGAGAGAGATAGAGAGGAACGAAAGGATGCCTTATTGAATAAGTGAGAGGGAGCGACAAAAGGAAAGAGAGACAGTTCGTAAAGCAATTATGCCGTTGTCGTCTTTCATATGTTCCTTACATCTCTTGTGTATCTTTCAATTCTTTTTCATTGCTCCACAGAGAAGGTGGAACATAAATGACATTATTCCGTGGATTATTCTGATGGATATCCTTACCTACATAGTTTTAGCTACTACTTAACAGCTGATACGTTCTCCAGCCTTTCTCAGGTATAAGGTGCATCTGGAAATCTTTGTGTAGAATCCCCATAATTTCGAGACGAGACGTTGTTAGTATTATACGTTATATACTTCCTCGAGCTCGTTTACCCGTCTTTGTTTTTTTGTAAAAGGTTTCAGCTTTTCTGAATGGAGCTGATTGAAATAACAAAGACAAGGAAAGAAAGAGAAAAGAATCTCTTCTTGATATTTCACCAAATTTTGCCCCTCTCCAGTTACCTATGATCAGTCGAATGTTCGATAGCAAAACGACATAATCTTACTTTTCATGCCTACTATTTAGTACCATTTTAAAAGGCTTTGGTATGACCATTGACTAAACCAACGACCCACTGAACTAGAAGCAAGCGCTCTACTTTTGGACTATGGTCACTGGTGTTGTATACTTATATACTTTAGTATGAATAATAGTAGAAGTTTATCTTTCTTTTGATTGTTTTAGAGCTGAAGGAAAAGATCCGTCTGGAGAAAATAGCGAAGAATAAGTCAAAAGGCCCAATGGCGAAGCGGAGCAAGAATTTCACACTTGATATCACGATATCAAAGCCTGAGAGATTTTGAGTCATCACCTTTTCTTTCAAAATGTGTCGAAAGTTTATTTTCTCTGGGATTGTTGAAATTGAAAGAAAAAATAATCCGACTGTAGAGATAAAGAAAAACAATAGCTCAATGCAAAGGCAAAGTTAGAGCCTCAATAATGAATTACATAACATAATCTACACAGTATCAAAGATTAGTAGGAATTACGTACAGATATTTACGGTATTTCCTGGTCAATAAAACGCATGGTTAACAAAGGTGTATATAGGACCACTATTCGTGGCAACTCATTCAGTCTCCGATCTCCATAGCCATCTATTTCAGGCCTACGGTCCTCATAATACCGGTGAATTGGACGCTGTATAATATGAACATATATTTGAAAAAAGAAATCCAATAGCACGTCTTATATGCCAACTAATGAGACATTTGAAGTATTGAATCGTCTAAATTGTGCATCTAGCATCTAAATATTCATATAAAATCAAATAATAAATGACCGTCTCGTTCATCATTTTCACCGCGGGACCCTTCGAAGTATGATCAGAAAAAATGATTAAATCGTGCATTTTCCTTTTTTGTCCAATCGCAATGACGGCCACATTAAAGTGGCAACTGCAAAGGCAATAATCATCAAATATTTCATGGTTTCAGGTGGTTATTTCCTCAATTTATCGGAATGATCTCTTTCATTTCATTCCTCATCCATAGGCGGGAAAAATAGTAATTACATTAGAAGTTCTTAAATGTTTCCAATCATTATAAATGAACCTGATTCAATTTAATTCTGACATTGGAAATTGCATCTCCGATACGTATAATGATAGTATTCGATGCAATTATTCTCTTGATTTCATCAAGCAGTGAGATCCACACCATAGCCAGCCATGTCTGGTCATGATACAGAATATAGATAAAACTAGGTATACGTATATCATGGTCAATCATTTTTAATCATTGACTAGTGTTTCTTTCATCTTAATTTCCGTTGCTTTTCATCGCATATTCCCTGACCATCATTTTACAGTCATTAGTAAACAGAGTGGTCGGAAATGAAGAGTCTGAAGGGATACTAGTCTCGGTGGGGGGGGGGGGGCTATTCTTTACTTCAGATCTACGTTGCTTAAAATGTGGTTGATATTAACCGTTGGATTAGGTTAATTAAGAACAAAGAAGATTATGTCGAAAAATAAATTCTTGTTACGTGAAATTGAAACTTTTTTCTATAATCAAGTTAGGGTCTTGTAGGTGTACCAATGCACTTGTAAAATCCACAGTATTCATCCTGTCTTGATGCATAGGCAGGGACCAGCGAATCAGATCTATACAAACTGATGATTGACTCTTTAAAAAAAATTACTTATAATTTTTCTAAGATAGTGACATTTTTGAAGTCGTCCAATCCGTTTTTCAAATTCTGTTTCTGGTAACAAGCCTGATAAATATATTTTGCGAACTGAACCTCCCAATCACCATTCCACTGCTCTATCTATGTAAATTCAGTAGACCAACCGAGTAGTACAGTTTTTATCACGTATATTGTTTGCATTTCATTTGATTTACTGTACTTATAATTCCTTGTTCTTGTTTTGAATTAGATTCAAATTTATGCTACGTGGCTTGAACCTTTTGGTACATCAATTTTTAGCTTATGCTTCTGCTCTGGCTTTTATTGAACAACCGTAGCCATCAAAGATGGCAAAGGGTTCTATCTTTATTTGTATCTGAATGTGTTTGTGTGGTGCTTGTTCGTGTTTGTCAGTGTGTTCCAGCGCTCCTGTACGTACTGTTCTGTCTACAGACTAGAAAATTGGCATCAGTGCCCCTCCTACACTTCTTCTAAAAATGTCATTATTCAGACCTTATTCATTCTTCAATCAATTTTTTTACATGACTTCAACATTTTGACGCTACAGTTCTTCAATTATTGACAGTAATGGCGAGTTTCCTTTTTTGTTAATGTTGGTGTCGTAATGTTCAGATGAGATCTGGGGTTCCAGCGGCAGGATTCAAGAGTGGGGAGTGCTGGAAGATCTCACAGGGTTTATTAGTTCAGAGTTTTAGCGTAGAAGCTTGGAGATGAAGATTTTAAAGAACACCCAAGTACTAGCATTGGATTTGAGATGCATCAGAGGGGAGGCATATTCCATTCGAGAGCATGATTCAACATTCTAGAGCGCAACGGATACCCAAGGGAGGTAAAAGAGTAAAACAAAGACAAAGAAATTAGTCTGAACTATCCATCAAATGATGCCAAGCCAGAATCACTTCATAGTAGTAATGGTCTGCGATTCAAACAAACAATCTACCGTTGGGAATTCATTTACTCAGCTTGGTTAAGTTCAGAACAAAGCCAAAATCGTGGTTCCCCTAATGAGGTCGAAATTTGTATACACTAATAATGATCGATACTTCTAACCACTGCTCCAGGTGAGGTATCTATTTACTTAGATTAGTTCAATACAGAATGAGGCCACACATGGGGATCAAAATAATTGAAGAGCTGTAACGGTCTGCGATACAAGCTTGCCAAGACAAGACAGGCCTTTTGCTTAGTACAATACCAAAGCCATATGTGAATGCAATGAGGATTGAACTCTCTGCAGTATTAATGGCCTGGAAAACTCTCTTTCGAACAATTACTCCGAGAAGAAAAAATGGCTTTAGAGGACAGAACAGAGTTCAAGATTACTGACTGTAGCTCACCATATTGATTATGTACAGATGTCTTTGAAAAATGAGCAATTACACGAATATTTGGTCACATGTGTTGAAGAATATCAGGCTTCGAAACATTTTTGTCTTTCAGAGGTATTCTGAGAATACGCAAAAAAAAAGAGTGATAGAGAAGACGAATAGACAGGTCAGTATACAGCATAGCGCTAGCAGTAGCGTAGCTACTCATAGAGTAAAGGGCAGTGTCCCCTCCCTCCCTAAACAAGTCCTTATAAAAGTAGCTCATTTTCAGGAATGTTTACAACGCAGATAATCAGATCAAATTAGAGATTTTAGTTAACACATACTCAGAAGTCATCTTAAGTCCGACTGAACTTGTACAAAGACACGAATAAAGGAACGGGAATGGTTAAAAATTGTGATGGACGAGATGGTATGCAGTGACCATTGCTATGGTATGAAAAAAAAGGGGGAAAATGGCGGGAATGGTTGAAGATAAAAAATGAATAGAGAGTGAGAGAGAGAGAGAGATGAGATTCGTAACCGAGACTCTGTCTTTCCTTTGCTTACTAAGAAAGTGCGTCCCAGCGGAGTTGAGGAACGTGATGTTGTCAGTGTCACAAACACGACGTGAGCGACGCGCGAATAGGAAGCTATCCGGGGCGATCCCTTGTCATGTTCTCTGGTTACTCTTTGTTTATATCCCCTCCCCCCACACACCTTTTTGTCTCTCTCATCCTGACAACCAGCGTTCAATTTCTAATCCCCTGCTTCATTGGGTCCTAGCGTTTTTATTTTTGTAATTTTTATTCCATTTTTGCCTTTTCTCACGAGGATTTCATATCCCGTGACGTCAGGAGCAAAGGCACAACGACAAGAAGAAGAAGAAGAAGAAGAAGAAGAAGAAGAAGAAGAAGAAGAATAAGAAGAAGAAGAATAAGAAGAAGAAGAATAAGAAGAAGAAGAAGAAGAAGAAGAAGAACGCATCAAAGAAGAAGAAGAAGAAGAAAAAGAAGAAGAAGAAGAAAAAGAAGAAGAAGAAGAAGAACGCATCAAAGAAGAAGAAGAAGAAGAAAAAGAAGAAGAAGAAGAAAAAGAAGAAGAAGAAGAAGAAATTGAGATGATGCAAGGGAAAGAAAGACAGAAAGAAAGAAGGAAGATGGAATTTGACTTGAAAAAAGCTAATGCAAGGGGGAGTAGCCTAGTTATGGCAGACCTCATTAGAACGGCGTGTCAAAATTTTAATTTGCTGAATAATCATGTTATTGGAGTGTCACTTACATGTATGTATGCATGTATTCTAGTTTTTGGTAAATGCCTATAGATAAGCAGTCTATCTTCCTGATATATTTATACAACTTGAAGCGTTGATAGCACTCTTACTCATGCATGCACGCACGCACACACACACACACACACACACACACACACACACATATATATATATATATATATATATGAATTATATTTTTGGTAGTTGCTGCATATCAAACTAGTGTGCTCATGTGCCAAAAATGGCGGTTTGTATGAAATTGATATTTTGTCAAGTCCTCGCTATATCAACTTTAAAAAT
Organism: Thysanoteuthis rhombus; assembly: GCA_963457665.1. Taxonomy (NCBI): domain Eukaryota; kingdom Metazoa; phylum Mollusca; class Cephalopoda; order Oegopsida; family Thysanoteuthidae; genus Thysanoteuthis; species Thysanoteuthis major. The sequence goes on from OY735210.1 coordinate 14,107,068, forward strand.
AAAATGAATTAGTCAAAAGCATATCAGGTCAATAAATGAAACTCTCATATCAGCATACTGTGAGCTATAATCATGAAGTACAATTATTTTTGGTGATTATCTTTCTTGTATCCCGTGGTGTAGCAATGTAGAGCCTGGGGGCAAAGAGAGCGCCCGGGGAGGCATAATTATCAATTAACAGGTATTATAGACCAGCAGAATTCTTGTGCCCCTTTATAACTGTGCCTGGGGGGCATCTGCCCCCCCTCTCATCCCCATATTGCTACGCTTCTGCTTGCATCTAATTTGACTTGATACGAAACCCCTAAATCTTTCTCGAACAGATTCACACTGTGTGTGTATGCTTGTGCGTAAATATCAGTCTTGGCATAATTTCTGTTATCTATTCATGTATATATTTGTATGTATGTATGTATGTATGTATGTATCTATCTATCTATCTATCTATCTATCAATCTATCTATCTATCTCTCATTTTTCATTTTATGCAACTGTCAGTTACCTCTCTCTGTATCATGCTCTTCATCATTCTATTTAAACTAATGTTTATGTATCCAATGAAAATAAAAGTTCGTCATTAATTAATTAAACAAATGCGTTGAAACATTTATTCACTCAATTTATTACGCAAATAGTGAAACAGCAACAGTCGGAGAAATGGAACTTTTATCAACGTATCATTTTGGTATCGATTGAATTTCAGCTCTCTATGCTTAGGTAAAGTTTTGCAGTCCATCATCATCATCATCATCATAATCATCGTCGTCGTCGTCGTCGTCATCTTCACCACCACCAACATCATCATCATCATCATCATCATCATCATCATCCTTTTAGCGTCCGTCGTTGGTCGAAGACCTTCCCCAAGATTCGCCACACCTCCCTATAGTGGGTATTGCAGAGCCAGTATCTTCTGAATTTGGCTAGCTCGTCACACCATCTTATTCAGTCAACTACAAATTTGCATATGATCTCTGAGGATCCACATTGTGAACTGTGATATCCTATCGTTGTCAGTCATTCTTAGAACATGGCCGGCCCATTGACATTTTAGTTTTTTTTTTAATAGCTTCTAAGATCTCTCTGAATTATGTGTTTTCTATGATATACTGTGATAGTTTGTAATCTCCTCATGTGAGGCTGATCATGACTTAGTCTTGTACACGTTGCATGATTCTTAGTTTTAGGGTTAATCATTAGTTAAGGCTCTATGTTTCAGCTCCCACAGTGATCACCGGGAGGATGCAGTGGTTGAAAACACTTGTCAATGTGATTATCTTGTTTTTGAAAGTCGAGCTTGCTTTACCGAAAGGTTTCGAACCTAAAAGAATTCTTGGTTATTTTTTCCTAGGCTCGTCAAGTTAAACTAAACTTATACATAGAATTAAGATTCCCCTCAACATGTGTTGAAATCAAAATCAAATGGTTGTTGGGCAGTTCTCTTCCCAACTGAGTAAAAAAAAAGACGATATGTATTTACGAATTTATCCATGAATATTCACTGCAAAAGTATAAGTCTTCATCTGTCACAGGTGTACGAAAGGATTTGGGCCTGCAGGAGACCGGCTCGTTCTGTCCACTGATTTAACTTCTTTTGTTTCTCAATCGTTCTCTCGGCAGTGAAGAATTAAACATTTGTGGTGAAGGAAAATAAAAATAAATTAACAATTCAACATCAGAATTTTTACTCATCGACGGAAATTGTTTCAGTAAGTTTCGACATTTAATATGTATGTTGTTCGTGAAAGTGAGCAAGAATCGCCTGTGGTCAGAAATTGAAAATGAAAATGGCAATGGCAGAATGGAGCTATATATATATATATATATATATATATATATATATATATATATATATATATATATATATATAAATAAATATATATATATATATATATATATATATATATATATATATATATATATATATATATATATATATATTTATTCTTCAATTAATACATCATGGTCTCTCTAAATAACTCGCTCCCAAAACATATTCATCATCTAGGATTCCTGGAGAGAGAGAGAGAGAGAGAGAGAGAGAGAGAGAGAGAGAGAGAGAGAGAGAGAGAGAGAGAGAGAGAGAGAGAGAGAAATACCAGAATGATGAATGTGTTTTGGTAGCAACATTATGAGAGACCGTGAATTAATTATTGAATAGTGAGAAAAAAAAAAGAAGAGAAACAAGGAGAAAATGAATCAGAGTAAATACTTGGAAGGTAAAACTGCTCATTTGTTGTCAGAGTGGGAAGATGATCGCCCAAAACAGACAAGCACACTCAATACCAAAATGTTGCAAGGAAAATTGACAAATTAAAGAAAAGAAAACTGATTTAAAAACAGTAACGATCAGATATTGTCTATAGTTGCGTGAAAGAGAATTAACATTCAAAGATTTTTCCAACGATTGAACTCTTCGTTGTGTATATTTGAGAAAACAATTTTATAACATTCATATAATACACCTAAAGTAAGCCATAGAATCGATCGGCCGAAATGTCGCACGAACAACATAAACAACCAGAAGCTGTTCAATCGCCCCCCCCCAAGAAAAAGAGGTACCGAGTATTTATTTTGAATACTTACTGCTGCAAAATACGAAAAAAAAGATGTCCTCTTGGGTTTCAGCCAAAATATACACAATTTCTTCAGGCTTTACGTAGCCTCCCCTCTCAGCTTTCTCGCAAGAAGGTTGTTTGAGAGAGGTATTCCTGGCCCCCAGGCAAAAATTGTTTTTAGATTTCCTCAACGCCTGGAGGCGGTGGAAAATAACTTGTAAAAAATGGACACAACCAGGACACGAAAATAGACTAGGTCTGAAACACACGGAGGGACGGAAGGAGAGAGAACGTAACAGTCCAGTTCCAATTTCAGCTGAGTTTGGAAGACTCGCCGTAGGATAATGGTGAGCGAGCTAATCTGGCAGATAATTAATGGTTAGTTCGATCCTCACAGACTTAGCGTTGTTTGTGGCTTTATGCCAAAACAAGCTGAGCTCATTAAATTACGAATGCTAATATAGTGTCTCATGTTTCTAGCTTTGGGTCAGGCTAAGCTCAGTAAATATCCAGTAGCAAAAAAAGAAGAACTTATTTACGAACAATGATACATATTTCGAGAGAAATAAATTCACATATCTCACTGACCCTTAGAGCTGATATTCTTGTTAAGTAAACCCGTCTTTAAAAGTTATTTGGATCATCCTCTCGATTCTTCATCTTACACTTTTAAAGTATTTGGTTTTATATCATTTTATAGAACAAATCCCAAATCTATTAGTTTGTTTCCATCTTGAGAAACAATCCAGGCAATAATAATACGAAAGAAAAAGATTACATTAATCAGATAGGATTACTTGCATTCCTTGCAGGTGCATTGGTTTACAAGCGAGTCGCGTAGACCATGGTTTCTTAAAATTTTCGCACTCACAGAACCCTTGAGACTAAGCAGCAGAAAAATTGGAACCTAATATATATATATATATATATAAATAAATATATATATATATATATATATATATATATATATATATGTATATATATATGTATATATATATGTATATATATATGTATATATATATATATATATATATATTCTAGAAAGCCTACAGCTTTGAACACTAAACATTGAAAAACTTTTCCAAATGTCGCTCCGGTTACTTCCCCCCCCCCGATATCTATACGCATTAATGTAAACCATGTAATTTTTCTTCAGCGTCCCTCCATCCATAATATACTTTGCTATTATGGTACAATGAGTAAATTTTCTCTTATTGGGACCATCAATGGTTGGGCACAGAACTTTGTTAAGATTTGCTACACTTCTCTATCGTGGGCCTTGCACAGCCAGATTTTCCTAAAACTGCCCAGTTTGTCTTGACATCTCATATTCTGCCGGCTTCTGTTCTGCAAGTGGTATCTTGGGATCCATGTTGTGACTTGTAATGTCCATTGGTTGTCTTGCAACATAACCTGCCCACTACCATTTAAGTTTCATAATGGTTTCTAGGATGTGTCAAACTCCTGTCCCCCACTAAATACCACATGATATTTCATTCGAAACTGTGGACTGTTTATCCTTTAAAACTGGCCATGGAGCCAAAGGCATACAATGTGGAAACCAATGGTTCCGTGGAATCCAATTTAAGAAACCCAGTCGGAGACTATTTTCCTGTGTTTTGAATTCAATCCTCATCGAGTGCCATTCACTCGTTACCTTGTTGCAAGTTTTAAGAGTTTGAGGACTTGAAATATCTAAATATGATTTAGTTATTCAAGATATCCGTTAATGGGATCTTATTCAATGGGAGTAATGAGACATCTGTGTTCAAAACGATCAAGAATAATCTCTTGCTTAGATTCATACAACGAAAATCGGTAAACAGAAACAATTACACTCTGTCAATATAGGGATTGCAGCTTTACGAAGTGTAACGTCAGAAAATTTAATTAATTTTCTCCAACTATCAATCACGTACTGTATTTGTGTTGATAGTTTCTCTTGAGAGCTCTTACCGAAATTCATAAAATCATTTTCTTAAATATATAGGTTGGCCGTGATAAAGACGGGAAATATCAGCAACCTATGCATTCTCCAATAGAGATTTTATGAATCTAGATAAAATATAAACATGAATGAATTATATGGTTACATGGTTACTAATTTGAGTCGATGAATCAAATTTTTGTGATTATGCTTTGTAATACTGGAATGCTTACTGTGTAGCGAGTAGAGATGAATAACGCTAAACGAACGATCGCTATAATCGTTGCGAGCAAAAACATCACACCAATCCCGTTAAATAAGACCCCTCGACTAGTAGCTTGAATAAATTTATCCTGTTAAATCTCTCAAGTTCTCAAATATTCAAAACTTTAGATGGTTGATATAATGGAACCGATTGGCCGTAATTACAACAACCCCCATTAAAAGAGTGTAATATCTGCCACATTTCAAATGAGGAATCTACAGCACTGGAATCAGCTCTACCTCCCCAAAAATGTGTACACTTGATATTTATATTCTAATCTTTAAGATTATGAGCATTGTTGGATTTTTGAAATGCGTATATTATCAGATCATGCTGAGGTGACAAATAAATACCATCGATATGATACTGTATAGAGATCGCCGAAGAGAACACAGTAAGAAAGTTTTTAAATCTGAAACACCAAACCATAATTGTGAGAAACTTCTTGAATAATTCTTTTTGCTTCAAAATTATTCAAGAATGAAGAAAAAGGAAGGTGATACAATATCAGGATGAACCTTTTGTATTTTAAAAGCTTGGGTATGCTGGTTGAATAAACACTTATTGAAGAAGACATTTTGAATTAAGAGACAGAGAGAAAAAAAGTAAGGCACATTCTCCCCTCAGTGACCCCTAGCGGCCACTGATATTAAATGAATAAAATCTTTAAATAGTAATTTGTTCCGTTTCATTATTATAATTATTAACATTCATTCGAAATTCTTTCAAGACATGTTTTGGCCTTAGAGGATACTGTTTTGATTTGGGGTAGGGGAAAGAAGAATTGTTTGAATACTTTGAAACTTCCCCTAACTTTATTTAAGGGGGAAAAAAATAAGAAAGAAAATGAAAAAAAAGTGTAAGGATTTTATATCACAATGCAATGAAAATTGGAGTCGTAGTTGAGATGCTTCTATTTCTTGTTTTCTATCCTGAGTTTCGGGAAGGGTGAAGAACGAAGAAACAAAACCGTCGCAAATAAAGTTGTCTCGACAGAATTTTTGTTTTGAAGCGATGAAATTTCAAATGAATGCATTCCTACATCAAAGATATTGAAACAATCATTAATTATTTAAACAATTAATGTTATGTATTCTGTCCTAACTAGTATTATTATTAGTGGCAGTTGCATAAATAGCAATAAAATAATACTAATATATTCTAATCACTTGCTATTGTTATTACCATGGTAGCAATGATAAAAAAAAACTGCTATTATCATCATTATCATCATCGTTATTTATTCTTTTGTCATCATTATTACTGCATTTCACATCAATATTATCCAGTTATAATAACTTATGAAGTGTAGTAAATACAAGACTAGACTAAACCATGCTTGGTGGAAAATAACTACTATCAAAGAGAGAGCGTATACATGTGAGGTAGTATGCTGTGTGAGTGAAAGGATGAGCGGTAAGGGGACTGTTCATTTCCTTATATGAAGGAAAGATTAGTTTGGTTGAACGTGCACATGCTAGTTTAGATTGGTAGAGCACACATATTTCGATAGTCTGCATACTGCAGTAGAACCCATGAGACCTATGGGTCAAAGGTTGGAGCAAAAATATTATAAGTATACAAAGGGTGCGACTTATCTGGCGTTGCGACTTATATACGAGTGTATAAAGTAGATAAATTCGATTCTTTGAAAACTATTTTCTATTTAAAACAATCACGGATACGCAGTTTTCCCACACTATTTGAGAATAGATCGTTTCTATAAAGTCTTCCGTAAGCCAAAATGTAAATAAAGAAGCAATAACCAATTATTTATGAAAGGAGGTTTTTTGAGCATCACAAGACCCCAAAATGTTTGGAATGATATGTCAGGCTGAGTTATGGGTGATGAAAGGTAAATGTGACTGGGGCGTAGAAGAGCGGAGCGAAGCAGTAGTGTGCTACCTCTACAATGGTTTGCTGTAATACAAAGATGGATACAACTTCCAAAAATCAGGAACCTCTTGCATTTGAATTCTATTGGATATTTTTCTTATAAGAAGGTGAAAAATTCGTTAGAGTGGGAGAGTCCTTTGTTCCAGATTACGGATTGGAGATGATTTTATGAACAAAATAGTTGCCTTTAAGAGGAGGAGTCCATGATCACGGACAGAAAACCAAGAAAATCATACTGTTTATTATATTGGTAGATCTTCACCTCTCTGACACCTTTAGGCATTTTGTTTGCGACTAATGAATAAAAAGGGGTGGAGAGACAATGGATTCATTTTAACTTTCACTTTCATTTTGAAAAAGCAGAAAGAGATAGGATTGCTTTTTTTTTGCTTTTTTTTGCCTCGCGGTATAATTTCTCGATTAATGGTAGAGAAATCTTTTTGGAATCTTTTCATTAGGCAAATGCCACCACAAAAGCACATAAAAGGCAAAGAGATATTTGAAATAAAGCCAGGCCTGCCGGCCATGTTCTTCCAGTACTATAACTCTGGAAAATAGCAATGTGTTTTGATTTCGCATTGTTGCTAAAACTCGTTTTCTTTGTTTTGTCTTGGGACCTTGATTTGTTTCTTTGGAATACTAGTGATCAAAGATAAGGTTTTAAAAAAAATATGGGTTCGGTTTATTTCATAGTTGAAAAGAACATCAAAGTGATTTTTGATACCCATTGAAAATTAAAAAACAAGTTGAGTGCTTATTTGTTTGTAGACGTATAAAAAATTGTTTTCTTTCCAGTTCATATCTATCTAGGTCTGCTTGTGTGGTTTTATGTGTACATACGCCCATGAAAACAAAGATATATTTGTATGTGTGTGTCTATATATACACATATGTATATATATACATATACTTATATATATGTATACACTCATACATATATATATATATATATATATATATATATATAATTATGTATGAGTGTACACTCATTAGGTATGTATGCATGATACATATATATGTATACACATACACACATATATGCATATAGACATATGTATAAATATAAATACACACTCACTTATATACACTTATATATACACATCTACACACACATGAACACACACACATATATATATATATATATATATATATATATATGTTTATATGTACTTGAATAGGCACATACATAAGACCCACAGCACACACATAAAAATATACAAAGGGACACAGAATCTCCACATCTGAATTAAAAGGCCTTCAAGTAAAACAATTGGTGAAAGACAGAATCTTGAACAAGAAAAGTGTGCATGTGTGGACGGTTAGGAAGGACTATCTTCGCAATTGATAAACAAATGTAGTTTGCTTTCAAAACTTCACACGTTTGAGTCTGCCTATATGGAGCTCTAATCACGAGGAAGCCGAGACAACAAAGCAAGTTAGAAGTGTACATAAGATTAAAAGCAAAAAGAACAAAACAAAAAAACTTGCTAAATTGGATAAACAACAGAGAATTCGTTGATACGCGAACATATCCATATAAGTGTCTGAGTGTGCATATATAAATATATATATACATATATACACATACATATGTGTTTATAAATATTTGTGTGTATATATGTGTGTTTATATATACATATATATATATATATATACATATATATATATGTGTGTGTGTATGTATATATATGTATGTATATATATATATATATATATATATATATATATATATATATATATATATATATATATGCATATATATATGATGCTTGTCATGAGTATTTTGACAACTGGACAGTTTGCTTATAATTGCTTTGTTTCAAGAGTTAAAAACAAGAATATTACGCAATATGAAAAACATTCTATTGCAATCAACATATTGAACGTGCATTTAGTCACGTTTTGTTGTTTTGAATGCTAAAATTCTAAAAAAATATTTTTCAATCGATTTGTTCTGTTTTTTTATTATTTTTAAACCAAGGAGATTGAAAAGGCAAACTCATATTGTTATTTCGAAGAATTGCAAACCTTAATTAATTTGGGTCCTCTTACTCAAAATCCCAATAGCCCCTGCAATCTGGGGCAATGATAATCAAATTGTATGTCAGTTCAAATAATTATATGCAGTATTTTATTTTCATTTAAGAAACCGTCCTTTATATAAAAAAAGTACTGCTTTTTACATTAACCAAATGTTTAAAAATAAATGTAACAATTTTCATTCTTTGCCTTTCTTCGTAACTGATGGCGGAAAATCTTCCGAATATATATTCAATATCCAGTATTTGTATTTTGATGCTAGTCTAGTAAATCTCCTCAGGGTGATGGATAGATCAATAGTTTTATTACTATAGTTGCTTTGACAAAATTTTAAAACTCGAGTTCTGCAATATCAGGATATTGAGCACTCTAACTGATAATTTAGGGAAAGTTATCTCTTCCAAGATCCTATATAACTGTCCACCCATGAAAGCAAACACTTACTGGATTGAAAGATCGATTATTCCAATACTATCTATCTATGTATCTATTTATCTATGTGATGTAAAAGATTCAAATCTCTCATTTTATTTAGTTTTAGGGATATCTCAGGAATAATTTCCGAATTCAATTAAGACTTTGTTGCACATTGTTTACGAATATTTTAAAAACTCAAAAGCCAGGGAAATTGGTTTCACCACAACTTACAGAAACCAACATTGCTCGTAATTAAACACTCGTCTTGTTTTAGGAAAAATATCATTTTTGGATAATATAGTCTTTGATGGATCTGCCGCTATAACCCCCCCCACACACACACTCATATATATATATATATATATATATATATATATATATATATATATATATATGTAGTGCTGGTCGATATCTTGAGAAACAAATCGAAATCTACTCAATTTTCTATCATCAGAATATTCTGATAAGATAAGTAATTTATAAAAAAGACATTTTTCAACTAACATCTTGTAATTCAAAAGACGAAATCCAAAATACAACTTCGACTAAAAGTTTCACCTCTCCTCGACCATTCGTTGAACACACTTCGACAATGATTCTTGTTTCTAGAAATATCCATTTATAAGTTTCTTGCATCTGTAATCTTGTAGATTATCCCACTCCTCCTTTGTAGTTTGTTCAAACTCTTGAATGTTTGCAAAGTTTCTACAGAGTATGGTACGTGTTGAAACCATGACGCCAGATGACTGTGCTCCCCGAATATTCTCAGGGGGTTTGAGATTAAGGAATTACTAACAAGCTTAAAACAGCCCATCTCCCGTTTTCAACGAATGTTGTCTGCTTTTTGATGTGTGCTTTAGATTTTTATCGTGTTAGATCATTCATGATCTTCGGACCAAGGCTAGTTTTCTTACGTTTGGGAGCATATTTTGCTCAAAAATTCTTTGGTAAAACTTTGATTTCGTTAACCATCTGATACAGAAAAAAACCTCCAGTACAAGAGGCAGCAATGTTAAGGATTATCCACAATGTTTTAATCGTAGATAGGTTGTCCCCTCTTTTAGATACTGAATTTTGTTGTCAAAAAACAAATCGCCGTTGTGCATTGCTCTGAAGCTGTACCTGGGTAGGATATGTCAAAAGAGCATTTTGTCAGAAGGATTTGTGGTAATCTTTGGCATGGGTCGGTCATTCCTTTTCATAATCTTCTCTCTGAAAGGAGGTGATCTTCGGAAATAAAAAATCCGTCAACGGTTTAGCATAAAGAAGGATCTATCATGTTGTTTGGCTGCTTAACTACGTCTTGAACCCGAAGTTTTAGTCATTTCAAAAGGAATCAAAGAATTACCAAAGATTTTTAGATTGAAGTCTGCTACACAAATGATATAACCCACTCCCCACAAAAAACAAACAAGCTGTACAAAAAACATTCGGAAGTGCCAATTTAAAGAAAATGTTTTCACATAACATAAACACACACACACACATGTTATTGAGAAATGGATATGAAACCTGACAGAATATCTATGAATGCATTATATTCCTGCAGCAGCCCCATTCTCCTTTAATTATTTATTTCTATTTACACTGTCTAGGCCAGGCGGCTCATTATCAGTGTAACAACTGGAGGTCATTTCAAATGCATACATATATATATATGTAGAGAGAGAGAGAGAGAGAGAGAGAGAGAGAGAGAGAGAGAGAGAGAGAGAGAGAGAGTTATTGACTATGCTTGGTGTAGTTGGGACACGAGGTCACAACTTCACACTACAATTGTGGAGCAGTCATTGAGGATCTAGTAATTATTAGTTTGCTAGCCATTATACCACAACGAGACACCTTATGTATACGTACAAACATTCACACACACACACACACACACTCACACATATATGTATATGAAATACCGCTTACTTTAAAAATAATCTTCATAAAAATATTGATATACAAAGAAAAGCAGATGAATTTTCAAATCATTTTTCATTAAATTAAAATAAAATGTGCTTGATATATATATCGATAAATAAAACGTGCTCAATATATATATATATATATATATATATATATATATATATATATCAGTGCGCACAAATATATTTCCTTACCATTGAACAAATGGTGAATTAGTGGTTCATGGCTAATTTATCTTACATCTGTTTTTGTCATTAATCTGTTTAGCAATCGTTCGCATATATAATGTTGTTGTGCTCGTTGGAATCAAGTTGACGCTACTTAATTGCCTTTATGTTCCTTTGGCAAAAACATTTCCTTCACTTGTTTCCACACAAACGACTCTCCTTTCCTACAGGGTTCTCCTTTCACTGTTTATTAGCAATCGCAAGTAGATAACAATTCTGTTGACATAGCACTATTTTTCGTCTCCCTTTTTTTCTTTGAATGTCGACCACTTTAGTTCGGTCGTAGATTGTTTGCCTCTGGTTCAATTCACAGCATGGTCATACCAACGACTTTAGAAATGGTGTTTGTGGTGTATCTGCTGAACATTCAGCATACAGAGAAAGAGATGGACACCATCAGGCTATCTCGCCGAATACACACCTACGTAATCATTGGAATCCTTATGACACGGTACAGTGGGCCAAGACCCATGTTGCGACTCATCTTTTACTCGAAATAAGTGACTTAGCCCCAGTGAAGGTTTTTTTGTATATGTATATATGCATATGATTATTCCCAAAGTTTCCCATTCTGTGCATGTGTATACCTTTGTGTATATCTGTAGGTTTAAAACTGATGTTGTGTGCAATTGTCTTCCTTCTTATTGAATGGATGTGCTTGTTCACCCGTGTGTTCATGCGTGTATATCTGACATGATGATCAACTTTCTTTACCAGGATTTGCCGGCGTATTTTCACCCCCCCTCCCAGGATGTATTATATTTGTGTGTGACTGCATGGGCGTGTCTATCTACTAATCCGTTATTCGCATTTATGATTAAAAATCGGAAAGTCAAGACACGTCTTCCCTGTAAAGTTGTGCGGCAAATAATTCCGCACCTCCCGTGCCAATTAATAATTTCTTATTTTGTCTTTCCAGCGTCTTTTACTCCTTTCTTCTCTCCTTTTTTTTACCCTCTTCATTCTACCCAGAAAACGATGTCGGACCGCACTGCTCATTACCTTAAAAGAAAAGAGGAATGTCTAAATTAGAGGCTGATAACTAAAATGTCGGATCAAATTAACAGCAACCGTTTGCAAAAGAAAAAAGAAACAATATTAGAATAACTTGAAGAAGAAAGAAAAAATCTGAAAATGCATTTTTTTGGAATAGAAATAGCTCTAAAACATGGTGCCTACACTGACACCGCCATCTTCCATTGTATGTGTACGTGTGTGTGTACGTGTGTGTGTGTGTGCACATGACGTCACACCTTCTCAGCGCTAGTGTAGGACGTGCTCTAGGGGTCACATCGATCCCAGTATGACGTCATAGCTATAGAGTATGTGAAATTAACAACTTCCGGCCTTTTGAACTATTTCGGTTTCTTTTCTGTCTTTCACGTTTACTTTATTTTGAATTTATTTTACTTTGGTAATTTTTTTTCTGGTACAAATTACTAAATAAAAAGTAGGCGATGATATTTCTGTTTTTAGATTTTTCTTTTTATCTTAACTTTTTTCCTCAGCGTAGCTCCAAGTTATGTGCGGGTGATTCATAAAATTTCTTGGCGGCTTAAAGATTGCTTAGTTAGTAATGATTAATGGGAATTCTCGTCGGCCGTGTTGGATTCACTTGCTTTTCAATCTCTCTGTCTGTCTCTCTTGTTGGCTGGGGGTTTATGGAAATATGGGATTAAATCATGTCTGATCTTTTGAGACAGGGCGTTGTTACTATTATACATTGATGCATTCAAATCAGAAACTACGAGTATCTCTGAAATACTGTATTTAATTCTGTGCCGGACTTGTCTAAATAAGTAATGCTCCCCTTTTCTTTTTCCTCATTTCTGTTGCCTCTTATTCCAACTCCCCTACCATTATTCTATGACCTTTGAGTAAGCAGTGGGGTTAAGAATCTCATCGGGGATTCATTCTTTATAACCGATCCACGTTGCTTACTCAATGTTCGAAGTTCAACGATCGTCGCGTTGCGACAAAAAGCACCAGCAATTAAAATGTGTGCAATAAGGTACAAAATGCCACACGCTTGTAGACTCTGAGAATGCCTTGGAATTAGTGGAAATCCCCAAGGTCAAAGAAGCGAATGTACAACATAGTTGATTAGGGTTATATAACGTATCTCCCAACTTGGTAGTTCATGTTACATGTTTCAGGTTACAAAAAATACTCCCAGCCCTTACAACTAGGAAAAAAAGAGTGATACAAGTTGACACCCGTTCACTGAAATCCTTCATAGCTTGACTCGAAATGATATTCCAAAATTTAGACTGGACAATTAAAGGAACTTTAATTCGAAAGGAACACCAAAGCTACCTAGGATCTGCTGACGACTTTGTCCTCTTTGAATGGAGGCGATGAAAATGTAGCTCTTCACATAAACTTCAATAAAACCAAAGTAACATGCTGCAATCAGGTTCAGGAAAAGGTCACGATGATCAAAATCGGAAACTCAGAACTAAAGAAAATGGACCGCTACATATACTTGTGACAGCGAATTTCTATGAAATCGTCATTAAAAAAAAAAAGAAAAAAAAAGAACTAATTGAACGAAGAATCATACCAGGTTTGCATGCTTCCAGTTGAGTAAACACACGATTTGAGTACAAAAAGATCCGATTAGTTTTGAAAAGAAGGGTCTACAATCAATGCATCGTCCCGATAGTCACCTAGGAAGCTGAAACGTAGAAACAAACAAATTCGCTCTATATATAGCATTAACACACCACAGAATCGATTTCTTTTCCGTGCATCAGAGCAAGCCCATTGGTTGCGAAATTGTTGCAACAGCAAGCATGGTCGTCTCGTGCACATACCTCTTGTAAACTGCGAAACTAATGAAACGACCGCGACCAATCGTAACCAAGGAAGTTGTTAGTTGGTCAAAATAGTGTAAAGCTATAAATTAACCAGTCCTTTGGTATGTGTTAAATATTTACATAATACTACTTCAACGGAATTTCAAAGATATAAATGAATATAGCGATTTTGAAGTCGAATGGGAATATAGCGATTTTGAAGCCGAACGGGAATATAGCGATTTTGAAGCCGAACGGGAATATAGCGATTTTGAAGCCGAGGTGGCAATTAAACAAAGAAATTGAGTAAATCAAATTACTGCGGAAGTTGCCAAGTTTCTAGTTTATTTTTTTTTTAGTAAAATTAAAGTGTTAAACAAAATAGAAGCAAGTTTTGAAGGAACAATTCTATCCTTCCAAAATCTTGTCAAAGATTCAAGGAGTTTTAAAAAGTGAAGTACATGGAAGAGTTACCAAACTGATATTAATTTTGATCCCTATCTGCACAAAATCCATTGTAGACCCTATAATCTCAGGAATTTTGTGGTTGTTCAAATATTTACGAGCAATACTTTTATCAACGATAATCTCTCCCCCTCTCTCCCCCTCTCTTGCTCTTCCCCCCTCTCTTGCTCTTCCCCCCTCTCTTGTTCTTTCTCTATCTCTCTCCCTCTCCCTCCCTCTCTCTCTCTCCCTCTCTCTCTCTCTCTATCTATCTCTCTATCTATCTATCTATCTATCTATCTATCAACTTAAAGTATTGCCAATAAGTATTTGAACAAGCACCAAATCTGATTTTATTTCCTAAGATTCGAGCCAAAGGGATAAACATTTCCCCGCTAGTTCGGCAAGTCCTCCATGTAGCTTTTTGAATCACTTATTGAATTTTCTTGGTTGATTCGGAACAAGATTTTAGAAGGAAACAATACTATACATCGCTTTAAAAAAAAATTCATTTCTGATGAAAAACATTTCTTCGAGAAGTTTAGTACTCTCAACAACAAAACATGACGAAATGCATGCCTTATTTTGCTGATTGTAGGAATTAGATTATTGTGTGATATTTCTGTTTCTTATACTCAAACCTAAGCGATTAAAAGTAAAATGTTTTTTCATATTTTTGTGAGAGATACTATATATATATATATATATATATATATATATATATATATATATATATATATATATATATATACATTTATATTGATATTGACATTGATATTGATGTTGCGTTATATAAAACAGAAACATCATATTTCATGGTACAGAACTGGCTGACCGCTTCAGAATATTAGTCAGACCCTACAAGTAGGAATCTGGCACTTCCTACAAAGTTTCCATGGGCGTGTTTGCACACGTGACTATATCTATTTGCCTTCATATAGCAACCAATTACTTGGCTACGCACATATTGGCACAAGAATTGGTGAAAAAATCACAAAGAACCATATTGACAAGTCTGATTAGTAACTCAATAGACACTGTCATGTGGGACTAATGTCTTTCTACTGCATGCTATGTTGGGGTTGATCAATTAAAACAATAGAAAAGGGGTGATCAATGGATAAGTTTCTTCTTTCGCCTTCTCTGGGGAGGTGATCACCAAAAAGTATGAATTTAAAATAAGTAAATAAATGAATGAGCAGGCACAAATAAGGGACCAATTTAGCACAAACTTACATTGAAAATTGAATCCCAATCAAATTCTATTTGCGTTGAGATGGAAAACAAAAACATGATAAGGAGTAAATGTTTAGATTTCAAATTCTCTCACTCCAACTGTGCAGTCTGTACCTACGATAAATACATACATAAATACATACCAAAGGAATAGAATTAGGGGCGATCAATGATTGAGTTATATCCCTCGCTTTTTGTTGGGCAGTGATCACTAAAGTCTAAATTGAAGAAAAATAGTAAATAAACAGGCAGAAACTAGGGATCGATTTAGTACAAACCTACACTGAAAATTGAACCCCCATTAAAACCCATTTGCAAGGATCAAAAAAGCATTATAAGGAATAGATATTTAAATTTTCAGTTCTTTCGTTCCATTACTTTAGCATGTATGTGCAATACATACATACTAAGAAACAGGCTGTCACATTGCCAGTAAATCAAACCAGCTGAAAAAGCGGAGAAACGGTCTTTAAAGGTTTCGGTGATATTTTTACGTTCGGTAGGCTTTGGTTCAACCCACCGTTGGATCGTACCAAAGAATTTTTAAAACGAGGAACATGATATAAAAAAAAAAATGAAAATAAATTTGAGGGTCATCAGTCCCGTAACAATTGATGGTTTTCCGTCTGTGCTGTTTCGTTGGCTCAACCATTTTCCAGGGTGCGTCATGGACAAGCCCATCTTTCTTCGATCCAATTCTTTATGTTGGGTGCTAAGCAGAGGCATCGGGTAAAATTTTTAAAAGTCTTGGGTATGACTTTGGCTATGAATTGAACTCATGTCGTACCAGACCAGACTGGAGGTGAGTGCTGCATCACTGGGCAACAGTGATCGATCAAAGAGAGAAAGAAAGGAAAGTAAGACAAAGTGAAGCCCAAAGACCTAAATAGGAATGAAATAGCAAAAGAAGAAAAAGGTTAAAATAATTAAAAAAACAGAATAATCATTATGAGAATGAAGTGGAACGCTTACTGTAGAGCTATATCTAGCAAGGTCATTTCGAGGTGAAATCGATTCTCATTGGTTGTTCTTGACCTTGAGCTACGTTAAACTAAAATCAGTAACTATGCTTGCCTTCACGCGGTGAAATAGCTAACATGTATTGAAGACTATTACTAATACAGGGATCGCGATCTTTCTTTGATTCTCCATAATTATAGTCTTGTGTCTGAGTAAGGTAGGTTCAGTGAAATAAATGCCGAATTTTTAAGGACAAAATGAAGCCAGCTTCAAATTAACAAACGTACAACTCTTTTGTCAAAAACATGATTATCAATGAATGTAAGTTGGTTTCGATATTTCCTAGACGAGTAAATTAGTCTGAACCAACTCACACACGATGATTAAAAAAGCCTAGTCAAACGAGAATCAGACAATAATGATCATTACTATAAACGAGAAAAGTATAGTGTGAAACTAATTAGTTTATTCTTTACTTTGTCGAAAAAAAAAACTAGGACTCTGAACGAAGAGAACTCTTTGGTATAAAATCGCTCTCTTCTCTTCCTTGGAAGATTCTGCAACGAATAAAGTGTTTGTGAAATATGATCTGAAGGAACTCTTATGTGCTTATCCGTTTGAGACAAAGGGATGCAGTAAAATATACAAATCTAATCTAATCTTTTTTTAAAAAGTGTAATTCTTTCCTTTTGGTGACAATAAAGGTCTGTGATTGTCTTGCCTTTCTATACGTATGTATAATCATCATCGTCGATGGTGTCGCTTGATTAAGTACACACGGACAATTGCCAGGTCTGTCGAAGCTTTGCTCTGCTAAAGGCACCTGGTATTCCGTAATGACCACCCATCTAGGTACTGACCAAGCTCAAAAACCGATGTATGTTATGTGGGTTGGCCGTAACCCCTTAGCCTCGAGGAGAGTTTCTTCAAACCCAGGCTTTAGCGCTGAGACATTGTACAATTCTAAAAATCTTTGGTATGACTCGTTGGGGGATTTGACCACGGACTACCGAACAGTAGTTGACGAATCCCTCAATAAGAGAGCGTATACTGTTTCAGGCATAATGGATGTGGAACTTTGGCGCAGATGTTGACATGGGTTTTCTGTTAGGAATCCAAACTTTTTTTTCCAACCAGGGAAAGTTGTTTGCTAATAATGATTTGGTTCTCGAAAAATAAATCTTTGTAATCTTTGAACTGGTATTTATTACGTCTTCAAAATGTGACATTACTTTCCATACACTGCTATATTTGTAACCCGTTTGGTGGATTAGATAGCTTTTATTGTTCATCGGTCTATGTTCGAACTAAGGCAAAAATGAAAATTTCGAGTGCTTATTTCCAATATACTCAGTTTTTTTTGCCAGCTGGAAGATTGATCACCTCCAATATTTGGCCTAGTGCAGGACTAAGCTTCCTGGATATCAAAAGTAATGCAATAATACTCAAAACAAATCTTTTTATTATTCATGTGGAAGAGAGCTTTTTTGATAGATCATCGAGAAAGCTTCCGTGATAGATGAACTCCCCTTAATACAAAATTTCAGTCAGTTTGTAAATGCAAATACAAACCTGCCTATCGGATCTCCAGAAAACAAAATGATAACATCCTGTGCTGAAAAAATCATTTATTTGAAAAACAGGGAATGCAAAAGTGTGAATAGATTTTCATCTCAAATAGATGATCTAATCTTATGTATTATTACTATTATTTGGAATCTCACACCAGTTGCCTGGTGGTATCCGCTGGAGTTTAAGTGACAGCAAGTCTCCTCAAGTCTCCAGCCCTCCTCTCCTAGTACTCATAGGTTGCAGTAATTCTGCTATTAACAGTTTCACACTGGTTGCCCAGTGGTTATCACTGAAGGCTGAGTGACAATAAGTCTCCTCAGGTCTTCAGCTAACGTCTCCTCTCTCTTCCACCTATCATGTCAGGGCTATAATTCGTTGCAGTCCTTATATCTCTAGCACCTTCCTCAGTTCCCAATAGTGCTGTGGTCTGTACGGTCTCAATCCTTCCCCTAATTCCGATCTCCTCCAGTCTCACCCTCAGCGTTTTGGGGACAGTTCCTAATGCGCCCACTATGACCGGTACTACCCTGGTTTTTATGTTCCACATCTTCCTTAATTCTCTTGCTAGGTCTTGGTATTTTCCCCGTTTTTCACTCTCCTTTTTTACTCTATGGTCTGCAGGTACAGCCACGTCTACTACTTGGCAGGCCTTTCTTTTTTCGTCTACTATTACCAGGTCCGGTCTTTTTGCCTGGATGAGGTGGTCAGTTTGAATGTCAGAGTCCCATTCGAGTATCCAGCTATGTGGAATCACATCGTACGCTTATTATTATTATTATTATTATTATTATTATTATTATTATTATTATTATTATTTAACAATCTAACATTACATCGCCTTAGATAATAAAGATAGGGATCCTTAGCCAATGCAGCGAGTAGGTGAAGCTCGTTACCACAAACTATAGCTGGATCGATTGAAGCAAGCCGTACCCGCCTAAAAAAACTCCATTTTAAATATCTAGAATCTACCAAACTTGCACACCGACCAGTAGTACAATGCCCTCTCTAGTTAGGTAGGTTCAATAAACCGCCCAGTCAGAACAAACACTATGAAAATAATATCCAATGCCTCTCTGCTAAGCACCTAGACAAAGATTGAATTACTACTCACCGGGGCTAAGGGCTCAAAGCTAAATCACGTCAGATACACCGGCTCTTGTGAGTTCAACGTAGCTAGGAAACGTCGAGCCATGCACTTGGATGATTAACCTGGTGCCACAAGTAGAACAAAGCCTTGACGGGCCTGATAAGCCGGAAGTAGGTATTACTAACTATTCCCAGTGAACCTAATCATGCAATGCTCTCAATGAGGGTAAGTGAAGAACCATAATACATCCGATACCTGCTTAGAAAGATAACCGAACGGGGAAGATACATATGGTGCCTTGACTGGTGAATAATGCTCAAGGTGAAACATATAATATCAGCCTCGGGAATAAAGTGTACAATCAATGAAAGAGATAAAGAGAAAGAGACTAAGAAGATCATAAAAAAAAAGAAGTGAAAGAGAAAAAAAGGATAAAAAGAAAAAAAGAAGATAGCGCAAGAAAATGTAATGAGATTGAAAGTGCGTGAAAGCTGGTTTGGGGTATAAATAAGATATTAAAAATGAGAAAAAGCATGAGCAATAAAAGACTAATTCGTCTAGAGACACAAAGAGATTGCATTGCTATGAAAAGTTGCAGCTGACTAAAAAGAAAATAAACAAACCATGGAATACTAACAGAACAGCAAAGAGAAGGAAAATACAATAAGTATACACAAAATGAAAATAAAGTTTGTTAATGGAGATTATGAAATAACTTTAGATTCTTTCTGTTTTTCTTTTTCTCGACAAACTTCAGATCAGATTTCTGCAATTTGGACCCCACAGACAGAGTAGCTAATTCAGATACTTTTCATCTAAATCTGAATGTTTTTGGTTGCCTTCTGATGTCAGGAATGACTATTTGATGGTTTTTGATAAAATAAGTAATACATTAATTAATTGTACCTAAATAAGTAGTAATTTAGAAAATAAAATAAATGATATTCTAATAAGTTTATAGAACAGAAATGAGTAGGATTTTAAAAGTAAAATAATTAGTGTTTTAACGAAGTTATTGTTGACGATAAAAATCACATTCAATTCATTAATATTAATTCGTAATATTTCAGTTTGATTTATGGTAATGAATATTTTGTATATATCAATAAAATAAGTAATATTTTGATTAAATAATAGTTGATGATAAAAGTCACATTTGATTTATAAATCATACTAAAGCAATTCCCGTTCAAAAGATGAGACCTGACTTTTGCTGAGGAGCTTACCCCAATACTTATGCAAAATGAATATTTGTCCATAATACGGCTTAGCATTAATAAAGTTACTTCTTTCCAAATATTTTAGATGTAAATTTTGATCTATAATTAAAAAAAAATGTTTATGATTTAGAGCTTCTCTATTTCCAACGAGTTTTCTTGAACTGTCGATCAAACAAACTACGACGCCTCAAGCGCTGATTGATAAATTTGATAAATATCAATTTCGTACAATAGCCTGATGTCAAGTTATGTCAGAATACACACACACACACACACACACACTTGCACACACATACCCAGACACACACACTTACACACGCACTCATTTACCAAATTGCAATTAATGTACTGTATGTCGTAGATTTCTGATATATTTTTGGAGAATATAGATGTTTTTAGATATTTCTGAGTCAACTTTAGATGCAAATCTAGGAATAAATTTGGCAGCACGGTTCCAGATCAAATTTCAACAGTCAGTTCCTCACAGCAGAAAGCACGAACTCGTCTGCTTGTATAAACCTCAAAAGAATAATCAGTCGTCTGATTAGTTCTGAGGAACAAATCCTCGGTGCAAATAGAATCTACGAACAGTGCATCACGTGACACATTTTGCCCGAATGAGATTTCTCTTTCATCTTTTATTTGGCCTGAAGGTACACAGCAAATTTGTGGTTGGTTTTATTACCGTGTCGATGCCAAAACCACGCGAGATTTAACATCGAGATTTGGTTTATGGCCGCTGTAAACCACTGATTAAAAATGACGACAGCGTCTGGACGAATCTGAGCTGGAGCTGTTAAGTGAATTTTCATATCAGTCGGCTGAATTGCTGGAGGCAGACTGCGATCTGTTTACTCGTCTTGGGATCAGTAGAATCCCAAATCCTGAGATTGAGCAGTTTTTGCCCTAAGGGGCCTGTTATTCTTGATTACAACCGAAAGAAAACGAATGAGCTCTTGTGGGATGATACCCTACAGGCTACATTCAACCAATGCACATCTTCAGGTAGTTTTGTCCAATAAATTAAGTCTGTCCAGAAAGTATCCTTACATTTTATGTATCCAGAGAACCGGTTGCGCGGTATTGATGTAACTTGGCAATCCAAGGAAGACAAATATAAACTACCATGCTTGTAGTCAGTGTTCAATCTTCGTTAAGGGTCCCGATTTTGAATTATGAACCTTTAAGTACGTAGACCCTCATCCTTGAATGATTGGTGTAGCCTTGTGTCAAAATGAGCTAGGGTTAGTTGATATCAAGTTAACGTTGAAGAATTCTTCCCTATTACAAATACAAAGGTCTCTGAAAGAGGTAGCAAAATATTGATGGGTATATATGTTTAAGCAAATAGTTTAATAAACCAATACTGCTCGAATTTTTCTCCATATAGTGTTGTCAATAATTAACTATTTTTGAATATTATTTATTTCATTGTAATCTTGTTGTTTTGAAGTATAACGCCATGACCACCATTGTTGTAAGCAGAGCAGATCAGAATGAATTCCCAACGAGATTTGAACTGGCATCTTTTATTCTCGAGGAGTCTGCATGCCCAAGAGGAGTTGCAATGTCGATTAAGCTACGAAGATAAACCAGTTAGAAGAGCTCAAATCTAGTTTTTCGGCACTAATTCTTTATTTCTCACAATCACCTGAAACAATGCCATCATTGTTTACGTATGGTAGTAATTTTAGTCCTGATACTACTCTGATATCTTAGATAAAGCATTTTCAACTATCATTTATACTTATGATTGATAATAATTGTTTTAGAAGGCCTTCCTAAATGCAGTTAAAGTAGCTGATTTGCAATTAAGTTTGAATCACTATTGTTACTGTTTGTAGCTTTAGTTTATACCTTAGGAAAATATGATCGAGACGATTAATTCATTCATTTCTTGTCGTTTGCATCGGGGTCAGTTACAGGGTTCAGAAGGCAGAGGGGTTGGGCCTTTAGCTATGGCTATGTATTGTATAATAGAGATTGGTCTCCCCCAGAGGAGTAACAGGATCATCACAAGAGGCTCCTTACATGATTCCAAACTGCTTATAAATCTAGGTATATCCAGTTGATAACCAATCTAGATACTGACTAGCTCGACGTTGCTCAACCTGGGTGATTGTACAAAAAACAAAAAACAAAACCAAAAAACAAACAAAACAAACAAAAACATGATTTGTCCGTAACTCTCGTCGTGATGAGAAGCAGTGGAGAAACCAAAACAAAGCAAAAAAAAAAAAACAACAAAAAGCAAAAACAAAAAACGAAAACAGCTCGACTCAATATCGATGCACGTCTGTCAGCGTTCCGCTCCATTTGTTGCCTCTCGTCAGTCAGCGCTTCAATCATCTGAAACTGATTCCAGTGCATCTGACGTATTGTCAAGTGCAGGATCAAAATTTAATGAAGTACAAGCGTCAGCCGTCTGTCGTCGGAAACCGGGGTCTGCAGCGTGCTATGACGGGTGACTGAAATATCAAGGTGACTGCATGTAGGCCAGGGATCACATTGATTGTCACTTTGATACGACTCTTTCAGGTAACATGAAGTCTGCCTTGTCGCCTCAGTGCTTGACACGATACGCAGACATTTGATGCCGACCCAATTTCACTCGATAGGGGCAAATCAGTTCAGTGTTGCTAAACTACGAAATGCAGTCTGCAGGGTCGTACATATGGCGATGTAAGAAGTGGAGCTGCTCAGGGTCCCAAGATTTTTTTGATGCCCCCCAAGTATACCTGTATTTATTTATACATTTTCATATTTTTTTAATAGAGCGTAGTAATACGTTGATAATTATCAATGTAATGCACTATTATAAATAAACTTTTCAATCATCGTAAAAAAAAACATGATATACAAATTTTCCCGCCATCTGAAACGAAAGCAATTATATAAAAGTCTTTCGTGAGCTGGAAGTACGTAAAGCGAAGAAGTAATTACCATCAATATATATTGGGAAGTGCTTAAGTCTTCCTAGATACCCCGAATAATAAATAAGATACGTCAGGTTGAGTGCATCGGAGGTTATAATGGTGGGAGGTACCAAGACAACGATGTTGCAGAAGGAGGAAGAAAGTGTCCGTAGCCTCTTTAGTGGCTCGCTTAAAAGCTGAACATTATTTTTGCTTATCGCAATTTTCTCGAAAAGTAAAAGTGATTTCAGAATTCCTTCGAAAAGCAACGACTACATGTATCCGAATTCTATTGGATGTTTTTTTTCATAGAAAAGAAACTTAAAAAAAAAACCCTTGCAGTCAAATAATTCTAAGTTCAAAATGATGTGTGGGTGATATTTTTATCTGCAAAACTGTTACATGGATGTTGAAGTGGGCACAGGTCAGAAAACCAATGAAATCACACTATTCTTTATATATATATATGTATATATCCCGAATGGAAACAATCTAGTTTTATGTAAGAGAAAGTTATTCATGTTGACATCAAGACGTAATAAGTTGCTTTAGGTAGGAATATTCTAGATCAGAGGAAAAATATCGGTTGATGTCTTGCTGTTACATAAGCGTACACTCCTCACCATATTAAATCCCCCCCACACACATTTATTTCCTCCCAGGTTTACTCCTCCCAACACACTCATATCTATATGCTTGCAGCAAAGAATAAACATAGACACCCTTGGAAGTACAAATTTCATACAGGTTCTAACACACTTATTCATGCATAGACACAAGCGCACATGCAGACATACCACAGTTATACGTATACATACGTAGGTACACAAATAATGATGAAAGGAGCATTTATTTTACACAATGAATACTTATTTTCAACATAATCTCTTTCTTCGGCAATGCACTCAATTCGATGGAATTAATAATCGTATAAATCGTATTATACAGTTAAATTTGAGCTAAGTACGTCAGATTATGGACATTATTATCCACCCTCATATATTCAAGCACACGAGGATTTTTCATTTTATAAGCTCAGATCTTTAGTTTACTTAAAGATACAAGAAGCACATCAGGGCATCTAATTTTCCCTGGCAATAAAATGGAAACGGACTGTTTTAAATTAGTCAACAATGAGTCCTAATATTAATTCCATTGAAAATGTTTGGAAAAAAACTGAAATCTGAAGTTGATTTCAGGTCGTAACATACACTCCAGGAATGCTGAGAACATTCAAGAGCTTGAACAAATTGCGAATGGAGAATGATCATAAACTATCAGCTGACAGGTGGAAGAAACTTTTCGATGGCCACAATGGACGCTTGGAGGCATGCATCATTGTCAAAAAGATTTCAACCAAATATTAAGAAAGGTTGCCAATATTACCGACCAGGTTATATTTTCTATTTTTCCTTTGGAATTAATGCACACAAATACTGAATTAATTTTGATATTCTTCCAAACTGATACAAATTTGGTAGTTTTCAATTTATATCCAAAGATATTGTATAGGTTATACGAAAACTTGAATGTGTCAATAACCATGAACGGCAATTTGGCAATCTATCTATCTGTCTATCTATCTATCTATCTATCTATCTATCTATCTATCTGCTAAGGTTGATGATAAGTCTTAAACATGATGTAGTTATTCACTGAAATTTGATCAGAGATTTTTATATTAAATTGTTCGATTGATGTGATTGATATTCATCATTGAATTGAGTGCATTGACACAAAAGGATATCATGTTGGAAAAAATACTTGATTAGTAAAAATAAATGCCCTTTCCATTATTATCTATCTTTGTAAGTATACACATACGCGAATAGATATGCACTTGTCTCTTTGCTATTAGTGAGTAAGATCCTGTGTGACATATTTGTACTTATGACTTGTATGCCTATCTTTCAGAGCCATTATATATATATATATATATATATATATATATATATATATATATATATATATATATATATATATATATATATATATATATGCGTGTTAATGCTTATGCAACAGCTTATGCAACCTATATTTTAACTCTGGTATAAAATATCCCTGCATTGAGCTACTTATTACGAATCGATGTCTGCTTAATGTTTTTAAGCTCAGTTTCTTTTTTTTTCTAAATATTTACAAAACTTTGGAAATTGTTTCCATCAAGAAATTTATACTTATTACCACAGTGCATCTTATAGTGGTAGCACATTATTATGCCATATGTTAAAATTCTCCTTTGAAATTGTACAGATTCCTCTCTTTTGCAGTTCAGTAACACTCAACTTATTTGCCCCTATCGAGTGAAATTTGGGTTGGTATCAAATATCTATACGTCAAGTCAAACATCAGGCGACAAGGCAGACTTCATATTACCTGGAAGAGTCATATCGAAGTGCACCTATTTCAGATATAGATAGCGATCAATGTCGCCCGCTAATTTTTAGTATCAGTGTTCCCGAAAAATCTTTTGTGACACAATTTTTTTTCCCAGTAATAAGGGTATGTGCGCACTGAATGGTTGTGCTAATGTGAACTGAATTGTTTCTAACTAATTCCGGCACGGTCTCTCTTGGGGCTTATAAAACAGTATTGGCATGCGTTAATAGAATGCAAGTAAGATGAACTCTATGAAATAATGTATTCAGTTAAGATGTTATTCTAAACTTTAGACTACTTTAATTTGTATGATTATTAATTACATTATTATAGGTAACTAACCGTCTGTGCGTATATTGATTTCATTCATGCGCTAGTTGCTAAACGTTTGCGTACGCGCGTGCACGAGCAAAGTGCAGAGGGAGCTATTATAACGTTATACACCCATACATATGTATATGTATGAGTGAGTGTACTTTTTGTATGTGGTTGTATGCACATGTTCGTGTATATGTATATGTATGTGAGTTATTTTCGAACTTGCTAATAACAACGCAGGCATTCATTTAATGATGAAAAGATCTTACCAAATTGAAAAAAAAAATTTTCTGTTATTTTCAGTGTC
This sequence comes from Thysanoteuthis rhombus, assembly GCA_963457665.1. Classification (NCBI taxonomy): domain Eukaryota; kingdom Metazoa; phylum Mollusca; class Cephalopoda; order Oegopsida; family Thysanoteuthidae; genus Thysanoteuthis; species Thysanoteuthis major. Next base: position 14,133,548 of record OY735210.1, read on the forward strand.
AAATAATAACATTTCTTGCAGGTGAAGTGAGTGACACCACATCAGGTACTTATCCATTTTCACACGTTGCAAACAACTGAAAAAAACTCGAAATTTAAACGAGACGGAGGAGCATGGCGGAAACTTATGATATGCAGCGAAGAGGAAGGATATCTTTGAGTCACTTCCAGATAACTCATTGGAAATATTCATGGTTTGTCATGATACTCGTTTTGGAATTTGTATTATTGGTATACTCTACACACACATACATATACATATATATACATACATACACACACACACACACACACACACACACACACACACACATATATATATATATATATATATATATATATATATATATATATATGTATATTACTAATTATTTTATTACTGGCAATGTAAACTTTAATATCATAGGTAGAAGTACTATGTCAGAAGTTTCATTAGCCAAGAAGATTATACCAATATAGTAATGCAGCAAGCTCCAGGGACATTGATAGTAACTAAGTAATAGATAGTGTGTGGATAGATATAGCAACTATAATACTAATCATTGAAAAAAAAAGTATATTTTCTCCTCATCGTGGCCCCTTCAAATTGGAGGCACATGAGTTCGAGTCTCCCTGGAGGCTTATTTCGGATCTGGCCAATCTTGCTGGCAGTTGTGAGTGAGTTCGATCCTCATTGGATCTCCAAGTATAGAGTGTATGATAATAATTCGTACGAAATTAGTATTCATTCTAATAATGAATAGTGCAATTTTCTCGCTGAACTCTTCCACTCGGGAAGTGGCGGTGAAATTTTGCAGAATATATATATATATACATATGTGTGTGTATATATATATATATATATATATATATATATATATATATATATATATATATACACACGTGATTTTTTCCTTTGAAGTTGAGGAATAGATCATGTAAAAAAAGGGATCAGAACACTTGTCATACAACAATGATCAGAAATCTAAATTTTAAAGCCGTTCTTTGTTGGTTCGATCCCCCATCAGATCTCCAAGTGTAGATTATCTGATATCAATTCATGTTGTTACTATACTTATATAAAAAACTGTTTGATTTCCTCGGTTTAATCCGAAACACTTGACTCTCGCTCAGTGCTGAGAGTTTTACTAAAAAATGCAACCCTTCCCTGCGTTTGAAACTATGAACTCATTAACCAAAACAAATTTATTGTAGCTCTTTTGAGAAAATTGTTTCATGAAAATGATCCATGAATTGTTTTCACAAGTCTAACTATGTAATGAACTGTGGCATTTTTCATTCACTTTTTGAAACGATGGGCTTATTCACTGGGTCGAATTTATAATTCGTTTTCTTGAAAAATCATCTGCTTTTTCACTGAGTTTATATATATATATATATATATATATATATATATATATATATATATATATATATATATATATATGTAATATGTATATATATATATACATATATCTATTCATGTATACATACATATATGTATATACACACACACATATATATATTTATACATATATATATGTATATATATATATATATATATATATATATATACATATATATATATATATATATATATATATATAGTGCTATTCTTGTTATTTGAGATACGTGTGCTTGAATGCATGGATTTTCACGCAGAAAGACGGAGGCATGTAGAGTGATGTCGGGAGAAGCTGTCTATAATGCAATATATAGCTGCATATTTAAAGATTGGAACAAAATTAATTTGTTCTGGTTTGTTTCGAATGTTTTCTGCAAGGCTTTTTTCCTTGCCTAGAGATGATCAGATAGAAAGAAGAGTGGCACCGAACTGGCTGCTTGGCGCGTTTCAATTCTTTCTTTCTTACAATTTTTTCTACCCCTGCAAACAGCGTGACAGGAAAAGGGAAATCGTAAATCATTCCGAGGTTTTATTCAGAAGGAAATTAGGAAAAAAAAAAAAAAAAAAAATGGTGATCCAGATTGGAAGACATATTTCTCTTTATGGAAGAGAGAAAAGTGCCGATGGCGGAAACACCTACGCAACTCGAATACACTTGCTATAGTAATCGAGGATTTTAAAGTAACACTCTCTTGCTAAGAGTAACAGTATATGCAAACAAACCTAAGTACTTCAGGGTTTAACAATGCCTAGTGAGTAAATATATATAGAACCTGCTGTAAGGTAATGTTTAGTAAGTTAGTCTCAATAAACGATTGCTGGTGTAATGTTTTATTTTCACAGGATGTCCCATTGCTGTAGCCTGGTTTTGGACAAACTGACTAAATACACGAAACAAAAGGGAGACAATTCAGAAGGTTAAAAAGTTATATCATTTCATCGGTCGGCTTTTAATCCAAATTAAAAGCCAAGATTTCAAATGTTACTTTTTAAAGCTGTCTGGCCTTCGTCACTTGGATGATTGGAATAAACAAAATCTTCTCACATCAATTTCTTGCCCCCATTTATCTTCGTGATACGGTAAGCTAAATTAAACATTATATCAATACATGAAACAAGTCTGGCTGCCACAGAGTCAAACTGTACTCTAGTTTGTATTCGGACTTGAGATGATTACTGCAAATGTTGTATGGTATATATAATAGATACATTCGGGGATATGCTTATCAGTTTGGTTCGGTCTACTTGGTTGCGATTTTAAAATCAGAAATGTTGATTTTGTAATTTTCTAACATGAATTTCCAGAGTCATGCAAGATTTAATAGTTTAGCCATCTCGGTAAGAGGGCCGCCTACTAATCAATCGGTATGTGAATGTTGATTTTAGATGTTAATTTGATCGAACGTGAGAGCACAGATAGACAGCGTGGAGTTTACTCCTAAAAATTTGGAGAGTGCTGTTGTTGTTCTTGGTATGACATTCAACCAATAAAAATAAAATATGAAAGACTCGTCAGATAGGCTCAGGCGGTAAGATAGCTGGCTACCAATCATTCGGTCTTGATTTCAAATAACGGTAGAGAAACGAAAATTTTGAAAAGTTATTTTTCTTTTCGTAACAAATAAGCCCTTGTGTATTTCTAAGATAAATTTCTTCTAGTCATAACCCCAATAAATCTAACTCTTTCGGTAATGCTCTGAACTAATCTTCTCAAATCTTTCTTCTTGCCTATAACTGTGGCATTCAACCATCTAGATGAAATATTCAAAGTCGGTTTCCCTGCCAAAACACCTCTAACTTTTTTTTACACAATTGTTAAGTGTCACTGGCTATCATTCATATCACCGGGCATGTTTTAGCTTATCAGAGATATATACCTCCCCAAGATTCGCTAGACTTCGTGGTGTCGCGGTGCCAATAACTTTCAATGCACTGCACCTACTATAATAGAAGGTAATTGATTTCGAAGTACACAATACTAAACGTAATCATAAACTCTATGATGGTTCCTTTAACAGCATACGCAGCACTTTCCACAAAAGAATAGCGAAAGAAAATTTGAATTACTACTGTAAGTCTGTTTTCATTCTTAACCATTACAGTCTACCAGAAATCGTGGATACTAGATATCGTCAACCAAAACTGTCAGCATTTTTCTCAGTTTTTCAATTGTTTTGACGGGCTATGGATGTACAATGCCCAGAATCCAAACTTATGTGACAAGAAGGCTGAAAATTTAAACAGTCTCTCATCATTTGACCTAGGAAAAACGTTCTTTTTTTGTTTAAAAAAAAATACTCTTAGAGTAGGTTTTTGGGGGGTGGGGTCCATTTGTGACGTAAGTATATGCTTGATTTATCCCTATATCTGTGCCCCGCCTTCTTTTTGAAAATGAGTTCTTTTCTAGCGATCACTACCCTCAAAAGACGAGATAATTAACTATTCATTGATCACCCATTTCCGAATATCTTTGATTGATCACCCCTAATACAGCATGCTGCCAAAGATCATCAACCATATGACGGTTTCTATCAAGCTATTTACCAGACTTGTTTCGGGGATTAAAGGGGCGTCTGGAAATTGAACCTATGCTTACAGAACTTTTCTAAAACAGGCCGCTTACGTCCCTTAACTAGATAAACCCAATTCAGAGATCACATAAAAATCATTAGGGATCGCAGGAATGTTTGACAATCATTTTCAAATCATATAACTAGTGTTTTTTATTTGAAAAAAGAATATTTTTCCAATCACAGTAGAATATGAAAATTTTCTGGAGCTTAACGTAAAATGGCCCAATGCTATTGACTAATTTTAGAAGTTTTATATATATGTATATATATATATATATATATATATATATATATATATATATATATATATATATATATATATATATATATAACGAACAATGAAATTGTAAATTTGTTGCAATTTCTGAAAATGTTGATAGTTATTTGTTTCTACGTTTTGTTACACTTAGATTACAACTGAATAATCCTAGTACCTATTGTTTTCATAAGAGTAAGAGAGGGGTCGCAAAAATTTCGTTTCGTTAAAAGAGGACAAAATTTCAGAGTAGTTGTTTACGAAGAGCAACGAATCGTCAGAATTAATCTGTTTACCTTGCGTGTGTGTGTGTGTGTGCGCGCATGCGCTGCTCAGTGATGTGTGACTCTGAACAGCACGCCTCGTTCTCCTTTTACTTTCGTCTTAAATGAAGCCAAGCGCATGCGCGCGTTCAGTCAGTCGACGGCGTCTGCTTATCTTCTTACAAAAGATTTTGGCTTGCAGCTTGGCTTTGAAGCAATGTTCTTTGCTGTGCCAATATTGGTTTGATGGTAGACTGAATAAGAAGATATAAAAAAAGGGTGGACACTAAAAGGTACTTATATTAGTAGATTCAGGAATATTGAGACTTGGACTAAGGAAAGCTGCCTCCTACGATGGCTTTGGTAGTTGCATTCGTTTCTCTGGCGCCAATGGTCAATGAATGAGACCGTGTAAAAGACAGGATTTCGAATGTTGATTCTCAAGGCAGGTAGACCAACCACGATTAGAAGATTAGTGCAAGACTCTTTTCTAATCCGTTTTTTTTTATTCATTCGGTTCTATACAAGGTTAAGCAAAGCTTAGCATATATTTAAGAGTAGAAAAAGATGAAAGAGAAAAAACGTAAAAGGCAAAGGGACGGAGCGTCGATAAACTTGATAAACAGAAGCGTAGACAGAAGATGAGAATGAAAGAGAGAAGAACGAAATACTAGAGCCTATGCTGATCAATAATAATAAAAAGTCGAATAAACTGTACTGAATTTTTCGTATGCATACGTATGAAAGGCAAATGCTGTATTTCCTGGCTGATAAAACGCTATAAGTGGTAAGATTCCCTTCTTGGTGAGCTATTATCAGCTACGTATTTTTCGGGAAAAAATATTCCATTTTTATTGTATCGCATTACTGCATGCAAAATCTCGCCAACAACTCGATTCGTGTTCTTCGAGAGTGATTTTAAATGTATTTTCCAATAGAGAATGCGTCTTATCAGTCGTGAAATACGGTAAGAAAGACTAAATAATCTGAATGAATAAAACAGGATGAGGAAAATGTGTATGTCAACCGTATACAAGGAAAACATACATCAGCATCCGGAATACAGGCTTTCTACTTGAGCCCAATACCGGACCACTGGCACTGGTAACAGATACCGGTAGACCCCAGTCTCAGAGGTGTACTTAGATATTTAGGGGTATTGGGACTTAATTCCTTGAAGCCCCACTATATCAAGTGAGATTTATTTGTAGAAATGCGATAGGGGACGACTATTTGGTGAACTTTCGTGACCCCCCATTAGGGGCCCTGAAGCGTTTTCAAATGGTCCCACAGCCATCAGAGTGCATGAGCAGTCATGAATATGATGAGTGCGTAGATCTATTGTGTAGATATCTATACTATGAAGGTTGTGCAGATTTTACAATAAAAAAGTACTATCACAGCTATAGGCATCAGAAGCAAACTTGCAACTATCTTAGCCACTGAGCACGCTTATATATATATATATATATATATATATATATATGTGTGTGTTTGTGTGTGTGTGTGTGTGTGTGTGAGAGAGAGAGAGAGAGAGAGAGAGTGTGTGTTTAGCTAAATCGTAAAAGCAACGATACGTTGAAGCAACTATCCTGTTGGTCGCACGTTTGATTCCTGCAACAGCCAAATTTTCTTCAATTGTTCATTCCATTTAGGTTGTCTTGGCCAAGTGATATATTAACTGCGTAATAACGGCAGATCATTTCAGGTAAGAGTTTCAAAATAATATAACCTAATTTATTATCATTCTGTCGGATCGTATAGACCCATTTCTTTATGAATAACTGTCGCGTAGTATGAAATGAATAGAGCAGAGTCCGAGAATATACACGATGAGAATTTGGCGGGAAAACAGTTATTTGAGCTTCCGCATTACTAGTGGCTGTTTAGCTCAATGGTAAGAGCAATGCCACGTTGAAGAGGCTATCCTGTCGGTTGCAGGTTTTGATGTATATATATCTGTGTGTTGTGATTAGGATTTGCAAACTTCATCACTACCAGTCAACCTGAGTTGGGCTTTAGAAGCAGGGATGGATTTGTCGTCGGTTTTTGCGTACGTCACTGTGTTACACTTACTCGTGGCGTCATTGGTTTTTGGTCTGGTTATTGTCATCCATCATGATTGTTACTTAAGAAAATGAAGTCAAAACTCAATAGTAGGAATTTTACGGTAACGAAATTCTAGACAATGAAAAAATTATCTTTGGGAATATCTTTGATATGTGTAAACTGTCACGATATATATCTTCGTCTCCCATCTCTCACATGGATTCTTTTGATTCTCTCTCTTTGTTTTCATCTATCGGTCTTCCAGTCTCTACACATGATTACTCGCACACATACGAACACACAAGAGCACACACACAAACATTCACACACACACACACACACACATATATATATATAATGTTTTTGAATATATCATTTGTACGGGAAGAGTGCTTGATTTCACGGAGAGAGCATATGTGTTTGTTTATGTGTGTGTGAGTGTTTCTGTCTTACTGTCTTTGAATATTTGTATTTTTTCCCTGTGCGTATAAGCAAGTATGAGTACCTACTAACGCAACCGCATTCATATCCGAGGAGAGAGAGAGAGAGAGAGAGAGTTTGATATATTAAAAGACAGTAAAAACCGAGAAAGACACGGAAATGAAAGTCTACCTTGCTACAGTATTGTCAACTCACCCTGTCACATACATATCACTATCGTTTCCACCAGTGTTGCCCCCGCACCATCCTCAAAGTGCATTGGAGCGCTTCCATCACGCACAAAGAGATTCCCATGACAGTCAGGACTGCAAGCATCATAGCCATGGTGCAAGACACAACAGCAATGGGCGAGATATGTGGCAACGCCTGTCAAAGATTATCGTCTCCGGGCAACCATTCACTAGATGGTGCAGACGAAGCCTTACAGAAGAGATACAGAGACTTTCAGAAAAAACAAAATGAAAACAAACCTCTTCTCTTGCAGCTACACCCTCAGGTATTGGACAAAAGAGTCAGCAAAGGGGAAACCATGACGGTGCAGTCTCCCGTGACGTGACCAAGTATAAAGCATAAGCAGAGGTAAAAAAGCAGGGAGTTCCCTCCAGCAGCCAGACTTTTCAAAAATATCTGCCTCTCCTACATTGGCCCCGCTGGCCACTTGCGACCCTGCATCAGTCGTTGAATCATCATCCAATTTTTGTTCGCGAAAAAAATATCAAAAAACGGATTACCTTATGTGTGTGAGTGCGTGTGCATTCCCTCAAACTAGCCATGTTTATATCTATTTTCAAAGTGTCACAAACACCCGAATAGACTATAATAGGATGAGATTGTAAAGACTTTATCATAGATAAAGGCTCATTTTGCCAAAGACACTGTTCAAAAGCAGGCTGATATTGTTTTAGGCCAGGCTCTTCAATTTATCGTATGTTTTGTGGATAGTTCGACCCATAGTTGGTGCATATTTTATATGCCCATAATTTGCTGTTAGTAACAATAAAATATCTCTCATTTTTGACGCCAAAGGTTGTTCCTAGCCCTTTCCATTATGTCAGGAAAACAATTGTGTTACAATACCATCACTATTACATGTAAAAGTCGACTTCCAATTTTGCCTAAGAATTTGGTCGCTACAAACATTCGAGTATATACGGTGTATAAATGTTGACAAGGATCAATGGACACTGAGGTAAAAAAAAATAGATAAAAAAGAATAGAGAGTAAGGCGGAGAGTCTGGTGGATGTGGGCAAAGGATGTAGCGATGCTTTTCAAATAAGGGATAAAAATGATCCAAACACATTCAGCTTCCATAAACACGTCTCCACCGTTTCCCTTTGAAAAGTTAGAAGCACGCCGTTGCATCCCTGGACACTTCCTGGTGTTTTTCAACTCAGGCCAACAGCCGGACATAGCAAGCTATCCTTTCCAATACGCCCCAAGTTCATAAGCGGACTTGTACGACCTTCTCTACTGCAGCTGGCCAATGTCCAATACAAGGGAAAGAGAAATGTAAGAAGCACATACCTATTTCGCATGGATTAAAGGGTCCTTAGTTTGTAGAGAAGACTAGATTGTGACCCATACGCTCAACTCTGTGCGTAATTATAGGGTCTCCTCTTGGACCGTGGCCATAAGTAAACGAAAGCAGCTAAAGGGAAGAAAAAATAGAAGAAAGGAAGAGGAAGTTGAAAGATATTGATAAATCAAGATGTGCAAGGGTGGCTAAGTGAGTAATCTATAAAGCTAGCGGGCAGAAAAGGGGACTTGGAGAACAGAATATCTAGATAGACGTTAAGAAGGACATAACAACCTGGTTAACACACCGGTAGATCTATATAGATACATGAAAATAGATAATAGAGAGAAAAAGTAATCGATATATATATATATATATATATATATATATATATATATCGAGTACAATATTATCTCGAATATAATGAGACCCCATTTTTCAAAGTAGTATATTTTCTCTTCGTATATCAGGTCGATGCTAAAATGGTTCTAGTTTTTCACCATCGACATCAAAGCAGTACATTTCAGAATAAAAGTTTTTAATCGAAATAAGAACCTTCAGAATCCACACATTTTTGCAAACTAGGAACAAGTCTATTCATTCATGAAGCATAGATTTTTTTTAGTTTTGGAATCAATGTATTCTTTGGAGGCATTTTGAGCTGCTTCGTTGTTGTTGAACACCTTCAATTGGTCAAAAGGCTTGTATGAGTATTAGACAGTCAGAGAGAAATCCGGTGAGAAGGTCGGGTGGAGTGAGGTTTCGTCTAGTTTGTTCAATATCTTTGGGGTCATTCCCACGACACACAAGCTTATTTGCTTTTCTTTCAGACTCATCTGTACAATGGAGAAAGCTTTTTGTCTTTTCAAATTTGGTACAAATGTCGAACAGCGATTGAATCTCCAACATTTAGTTTCTCTCGGGTTGTATTGTTTGGGTCCACCTCAATCAGACGACATCAATAATTTCTACAAGGCTGTCGTTTCGTTTGAAATTTTAGGAACCAGTGTTGAGCGGTGTGTTTGTTGGCGGTCCCCTGGAAAAATTCTTACATGATATTTTGACTAGTTTCCACTAATGTACGCCGTTTTTTTCTGAATACATACAACAGAATCACTCGAAATAGGTTTTCTCCATCTTTGATCTGACAACCTAAAATAAACCATTATAGAGACTGAAAAGAAATACCACCAATTGAAGGAAAGCCGATCATATGCCTGGGGAAGGGTCTGATGATATACCCTCCGATAAAAACAACATCGTCAGCACTGGAAAGCAATCAGAGGATTGGTTGAATGAAGTCAACAATTGCGGTTTGTTGGGAAAGTGTAGCCCCCTTACCAAGGTTAATGAGGCTGTTGACGGTGTATGACATGTCATTAACAGCAGAGGAGGGAATGGGGGTGGGGAGATAGATAAATACCTTCGCAAATGGCTGGGAATCCCTCCAAGTTTAACATCAGAAGGCCTGTACGCAAGATCTGGCCAATTACAGCCCCTCTCTTCCCGCTGGTGAAGAAGTTCAAAGAGGCTAAGTGCATGCTCATATGAGCGAAAGACATTATCAGAATACTTTGTATTGAGAGATGAGGCCCCGGAGCACCCCCAACTCCCAGCAGTGGACAAAGGCAGACCCCAAGGAGAGAAGGACCATGAATCAGGTAACCTACAAGATGAGAGGAGGAGAGCAAGAGCTGTGGAGCACAGGCCACAAGGGGTCTTGGCAAGATGGGACCATCCCAAAAGAAAAATCAGTTGGACTGATCTAGAAAAGCTTGAGTCGTTCTGCATATCCTTCCAGATGATAACAATCTGTGACACACTCATTTCCCCAGTGAGCCTTCACACGGGGTATGCAAATAAACCCACTATGCAGGTCGTGTAGTGGGAAGGGGATCCTGGCACACATCTTGTCGGATTGTAAAACATCATTGACCCTAGGCAGGTACAAATAGCATCATGGTAAATTATTGGCGCTAGCAGACAATTTGGAATAAAGTAGCATCAGGTTAAAGCCAAGTTATTCCATGGAATTACCTTTGTTGACGGGAAGGAAAGTCTTCAGAACAGAAACCCAAATTAACCTTCTCTACTTCAGTCAGCGAATAAATAGAAGATGAGATTGACCTTGGGAGGAGGCTCCAGTTACCCAACATCGTGCTGTCCACTGCCTTGACGCAAAATGTAGTCATCTGGACAAAGGAGGGAGAGACAATCATTATGGGGACGCTTGCTATATCATAGAAAGAAGACTTGGAAGATGCTAGAGAAAGGAAAACAAGGAAATACCAGATGCTGGTCAACAATGCAGAGGAGAGGAACGGAACGCTTTTCGATGATGGTGATTTGCCAGGGATTCTTCGCATAGACTGCATGGAATTCGCTGGCCAAAATGGGAGCAAGAGATCAAGAAACAAGAAAAGCAGTTCAGAGGTTGGACCAGGAAGTTGACAGAACGTTCATGTGGGTTGTGGCATAAAAAGGAGAGTAGCAGTTAACTGGCCACCATTGCTGACCAACCAATAAGAAAATGTAATTAGGGTTGAAACACTCGGTGAAGATTTCACACAGTCTAAAGACTTTTAATCTTGCTGCCCCAAAGACTTCTTCGTCAGCTACAACTAGACTAGTTGAATTTGCACCACATAGATGTGTATAAATCTTGGATACCAACTGAAAGGTCGTGGACCATGCCCCACCAAAGACAAAAATACGGTAAATTGAATCTATACTGATCATTTGCCTATTTTACCACTGATGATGGTCAAAACTTGTTAGGATATGTAAAAATGAAATAAAATAACTTTACATTTACTCCACATTTTCTGCATGTGCACCCATGTTTATGTATATATATATATATATATATATATATATATATATATATATATATATATATATATATACATATATATACATATATATATATATATATATATATATATATATATATATATATATATATATATACAAAACTTTCAAAGTGGTTGTTAGTCATCCTATTGGGGAATATTGTTTTAAAATTGGAAATAAAACATTTCATCAGATCATCAGTGTCCGTATGGGAACTGATCCTGCCCTTTGCTGGGCTAATTTGTATTTACATAGACATGAATATACATTCATGTCATCTCTAATTGAAACTAAGAGATTGTTCATTTTCAGGTTGTACCTATTTTATTGATGACTTATGTTCTCTTAATAATGGAGGAGAATTCGGGAAATCGTATGGTAATATATACCCGAAGGATCTTGAATTAACATGGGAACATAAAGGAATGAAAGTCACGTTCCTAGATTTGAATATCAAAATCGAAGATGAAATGTTTTTCAACAAATTGCTTGATAAACGAGTATCCCGTCAGGTATAGTGAGAATCCCTTTTAGAACGAGAGGTATATCAGCTTAAATATTTCGTGGAATAATATTATCGGAATTTATGAAGATTGCATGAGCAACTCTAAGATTTATTGAATTTATACCATAAAATTGTTTCTTCAATTGTAAGAAAGGTCAATCAAGGTGGTGAAATTAGTAAGATTCTTAGACAATTTGATAAAACCATGATTAGACATCCTCATCTCTTCGAAACTTATCAACATGACCATAGTGAAATAATAACAAAAAATTGAAGAATATGTTAATAAGAATGTAAAAAATGAATAAATGAATAGTGTGAATTGAAATAATCAATTTGTATTAATGTTAGCAGGATTGGGTAACTGAGAAAGATGGACCCAGGGTTTGTCTGCATGAAAGATCACTGTATTGACGGGAACTAGGGAAAGGGGAAACATTTGGTTCTGGTCCATTTGTCAGATTGATAAGTACTTAGACGGGCTGGGGAATTAAACTTGGAATCCCACGTGACAAATTGACTTAGGATATTAATGGAATCGCCCATCGAAGTGTTACTACCCGCTAGAAAATGGTTTCGTTTCAACCATGTATATAAGAATACTTTATTAGATATCATAAGTTAATTTTGCGTGTATTCTGAGATTAAAACCAACATCACGGATTTAACATTTACATAGGCGAACATTCAATGGAAGTAATACGAAAAGCAAATCATGTCTGTTATTATGATCACTGGTCCCACATCGTAACTTACATAAGAAAAGGTAACTTACATAAGAAAGCCCCATTTACAAGAGATAGATATGTAGTATAAAATAATGTACTTATATAATGCTCGTAAAACTTTTTATATCAAATGACAAACTACTTGTATGGCATGAACTATGTAATAAGAAAGGTTGGTGGTATTTGATTAACTCAGCTAGAGAGCCAAGTTATTAAGATAGTTTTGTGATTAAAATCCCCATAACAATTACAAAGTAAACAACTGATGATCCAAACAAGAGACAATTTATACTTTATACCATAATAACAGAGTATATGTGAAACAGGGAGAAAACATTGAAGAAAATCACATAAATTACTTGATATTGGGAAATAATTGACTAAATAGACGAAAAAAAAATTTAGAATGTATTTCAATGTTTAATGCTTAAAGCAGCGTAGTTTTCTAGACTACACACACACACACACACACACACACACATACATATATATATATATATATATATATATATCGATGTAGCTCTTATCAATTGAACTAAGCAATTAACCGGCAAATCAGAAGCTCAAATGAAATTTACACACCAAATCTTGTCTCTTATATCTCCTGTCCATACTTGCTCTGTCTAAGTTCACCGTGTGAAAAATATGTTATCGGTTATTAAGGGTTTCTTACAAAACAAAACGTCTTTACAATCATCCTGTCGGACCAAATACCCATTTCTCCATAACATTATTTTTTCTGCGCTACAGTATAATTAACAAAGAGTAAATATGGATCGTAGATTAGACGTAACAAGACGACATTTGGGTATATAGCAATTATTTGAGCGTCAGATTTACCACTGGCTGATCATGAGAGTGAAATGACAACATTAAAAGTCTTGTTGTACAAATGATCCTTTTATTTCGACGTTTCGCCCACAACAGGTTTTTTTCTTTGCCCGATGTGGGTGAGAGTTCGAAATAAAAGCAATATCTGTACAGTAGCCTTCTGATTTCGTCATTTCACTCTCATATATCATTTAAAAACTTATTTGAAACGATCCCCCGATATTACACGGTTATTGTATCGTTCCACTTTGACATAGTAAAGAGAATAAGAGTTTAAAGAGAGTAGAGCTGCTAGAGGAATCGGATCTGTGACCGATATGATAGTCGCTCCAATGTAGCGATTCTCTCACAATTGAGCTTGACTGCCGTCGGCAAATGAATGACCCAAATAAATGTTTTCACACCAAATTCTCAAAATAACAATTTATAACCATTCTGTTGGATTATATATATCCATTCCTTTATATACATACATACATACATACATATATATATATATATATATATATATATATATATATATATATATATTTCTTTATATATATATCCATTTCTTTATATATATATCTATTTCTTTATATATATATATATATATATATATATATATATATATATATATATATATATATATATATATATATATTGTGTTGGTATCAGTGTGTATAAGTACGTATCTTTGTGTGTGTGTGTATGTGTGCGTATGCGTATCGTAAATTCATTACTCATATGTACATGTGAGATAACATTTCTTTCACTAAAACTGTGTAGCATTTTTTGTAAGTCGACGTGCATTTATTTCGAAAATATCTTCTAACGTCCCACTGTGACTTGTCAAACGTCCATTCATCTCCCTGTAAAAATATGGACGCACGTAAAATTGTCGTCTGATACTTCGGATATGATTTCTCACAGGTAAATCTTCTTGCGTGTTTTTGGTTGCTATATCAACGTCTGTATGCTCCCTTGCTCATATAATAGCATAAAAGTCCGAATATATATATATGTATATATATATATATATATATATATATATATATATATATATATATATATATATATATATATATGCATCAGATTTGTTCAGTTACCTTTTTGACAGAGAAGCGTACATCTTCGTTTTTACCTTCTAGAAAAATTTCCCGAACTTCTTATCTATATATGCATTCCTGTGCTTATGTAAGTAATTGTCTACAAGCTTATCTTTCTCATGAACATTTACATACCATCCCACGCATACAATAACAAGAATGCATGAATCTATGTACGTATGTATGTATGCGTAAAATAGACAACGATCTCTGATTCTGAGTTTAGAAAATACCTGACTCTCTCTTTACACGCACCCGTGTATGAATAACTGCCAACATGCTTATCTATAATATGAACATTTTCCCACTATCCCACGCATATAAGCAAAATTATGTATGTATGTATGTATGTATGTATGTATGTATGTATGTATGTATGTATAATAGAGATAACGATCTCAGATTTTGAGTTTAGAGCATGCGCAAACCCACGTATGGAAGTAATATTTTCCCTGACCGGCGTTACGATTTACTTATTGGACGCAGGATTCAAGTAACAAACAAATGAAACTACAAACAAAACTTTGAATCCTCAATAAGAACCCCCCCACCCCCACGTTCATTATGTCTTGATTTCGCCTTTCCCCCACCCAAATTGTAGTGCCCCTACGCACAATCTGTTTTGAGCACATGTTTACGCGCATCCATAATATGTAATGACATTGCTGGCAGACAACTGTCGTCTGCTAGCTTGCATTCTTCATTTTGAGTGGACTGCACTGGTTTATTCAAAATAGATTGCAGAAATTTCCCTCATTATTCTATGGTATACATTTGTTTGTATTCCGCCTTTTTTTCTTTCCTCTCCTCTTCATGTTTTATTCTTTATAACTTTTAGTTTTGTGGTCTTTCCTTCCAGCCGGTTTTCGTTATTGACCATCTTATTTTGTTTTGATCGATGCAATGGCATTGACGATACAAAAGTTTTAAACTAGTGATTGCCGGTCGCGGGAAATGTCGCGATGCGAATAACGTCCTGCCGTCTTATCATTTATCGATCAGGTCATCTGCTTCATTGCAACTAATTGCTTGTTTGTTCCAATAAATTTATCTAGGTTTTACAGACTAAGACAAAAGCACATGAATTCCACATTCCCCGTTTTATCACTCGATCTCTTACCAAGACACATCAACCCATAAACCTTCTCTAATATTCTCTCCTACTTGCATACATAGTGGATTCCCGTTAACTGGGCAACATTGGAACCAACGGTTTCGGGCCCAATAACCCAATGGTCCACTTAACCGAACAATCTGATTTTTTCCCATGCACAATACACCAAAACATTTTTACATCAAAGGGGACTAATTGCATGAAACCAAAATGACTTGTCCCTTTTTCTTTTCTACTTGTGTTTTCGTTTAAAAAATTTGCGTCACGAGCTATCTGGAAAAAAAAATGATAATTCAGTCTCTCTGCTGCTTGACCAGATTAAACAGCTCATTGATTACAATAAACAAAGCGAATTAGCGATGATTACAAACGTTCGAATCGGTTCTTGATAGAGCGACCATATTGTACGGCTAGTCCTAATAACCGTTGGTCCTGTTAGGCGGAAAACATTTTGTATACTTGCACACAATAGTCATACACACACACTAACGAACACATACACACATAAATACATACACAACCACACATTCTCATGTCTATTAGTAAACATTATTGACTGCTAAATTATATACACATACATAAAGTATTTATATTTTCATATAAATATGTTTTTAAATATCTGAATGTTGACATACTTGCATATATAAATATATTTATTTAATCGGAAACATATTTTTTTCGGCACCGGAATCAACTGAGTAGCAAATCGAAGAACCGACCTCGTAAATAAATAAATAAAGCGTAGGATTTCGGAATTGGGTACTTAAACAACCCATCTCTCTATTCTGCAATCGTAGGCATAAATATTTACAAATGTATGTTCCAATTTCTCTAATAGTTTGTATATATCATTAGATTAGACAGTTTATGTCCAACAGAATGTGATCGTTGTAAAGACAATTTATTTGGAAACATATTTCGGCAGGCAACGGGATTAACCGAACACATGGAACAACCAACCTCATAAAGGAATAGAGAAAATGAGCACAGCACCAGATTTGGGCCGGCATCCACCAGGAAGCAGATGCTACTCGGTTAATTCTAGTGTCTAACAAGTATGTTTCCAATAATACTTTCTCTACAATTATCACATTTTGTCAGACAGAAACTCTCCGATTCGAAGTTATATATAGATATACATTTATATAGTGTTATTCATGTGTATACAAAAATATATTTGAACATACGTATGCATGTACGAGTATTTAATACCTGCATGAACCTACAATCGGGTGTATATGTAAAGTAGATTTCATTGAGGCGAGATCTCACTGGTTGTCCGAGTACTCACCACAGTGTTACAATTCTACTAATAAGTTTATTTTTCATCTCCAGGGACTGTTTTATCCGAAGTAGTCATTCAATAAAATAGGGACAAGTGTTCATCATGGAAAACCATGGCTAATCTCATACAATTTACAAGATCTATGGGGAGGGAGATGTTGAAAAGAACGTTTTAGAGTTCTTTTGAAATTAACAGTGTAACTGTAATACTGAAATGGAACTTCTTTATCGCCCGTATACATATCTTTTTGTTCTAGATGTTTATGTATAATTCTTTGAGGGAAACAAAGTGAAGGGATACCCGACCTTTACAGAGTCAAAAGTGAAGCAGACACTTTACTAGATTAGAATTAGATTAAATATTTTCAACAAAATTAACATTTTTCAAACGTTTTAAAGGGGGTTTTAATGCCCTACCAGAACCTTATTTTCCATACAATCTGCACACACCGATACTTAAAGATACACACACACACACACACACACACACACACACACACACATATATATATATATATATATATATATATATATATATATATATATGTATACTTGCCGAATTTCCGTACGAGCACTTCAATGTATAAGCATTCAAAGAAGAAATAGTGCTCCCAAACATGCAAAGATGAATTCAGACGGACATTTTGATGCGGGCAACATCGATATATTGGTTTTAATGGACACAAATGGTTTGAATGTTGTGAAGAAGCTCCCGTATTTGGTAAAGTGACAAATGTGTGCGTCTCGTTCATGCTATCTTACTTGAGTAACACGCAAAGCAGAAAAGATCATGCAATCATTGAGGCGCTTACAACCACAAGGTACATTCTGCAAATAAAGATTAAAAAAAAAACCGGCGAAAAATGCATCTAAAGTTTCTTAGCTCAACTTTCCAAAATGGCGTGATTTTGAAACTATTGCTCATATTCCATTATTTTCTGGTTATGCAGCCAAAAGCATATACTTCAAGATATGAACACTTTCCTTGGAAAAACCGTGCCATTCTGAAGCAAAAAAAAAAAAACAAAACTTTAATCGCATTTAAGCGTACCCGCACGAATAGGAATTTCGACCACTTTGCTAACAATACTCAATCCACCTGACTTGCTCCTCAGATAGTAGGCTTTGAAGATTATGGTAGTATACTTAACTCAATTTCGTCATACATAGCAAGTTGTACCTCGTGGTTCTCACTGCCTCACATATAAACATATGTATGTATGTATGCATCTCTCTCTCTCTCTCTCTCTCTCTCTCTCTCTCTATCTAAATTGTCTGAGCAGGCATGAGTTATTTTGGAAAGCTCTGTGTGTTGAGGGGGAGTTGCCTTGTAGAGGCTAAGTATGTGGTACGTACGGGTAATAAACGAATGTAGATGCTTACGAGTGTATTTTATATTACTCACACAGGTCTACACACATACACACACACACACACACACACAAAGAAAAAAAACCAAACTGTTTTATAGCTTAAAATCTACTGTAACACGCGCATACACGCACATATGTGCACACACAAGCAGGCACGCACACACACAAATACACACACACGATTGATATTTTCACGAAGTTCATTTTCAATTATAGTAAAGACAGTCATTGGAAACTCATACCAAGAGAAAAAGGACAAATCTACTACAACCAGAGTATTCTGTGTTTTACTCGTACCGTTACTGCATGGGAAACCATGTTATTGTTTCACTGTATTTCATATACTTTGAACAATGTTAGTAATCAAGCCGTGACGGACTCCGGGACACTCAGTGATGATACTACCAGGTGTAATTTTATTTTAAACATTTGATATCATTGCCACAAAATGGGCCTGATAACAATTTCTAAGTCATCATTTACACAGGTGGTTCTTACCCTTTGGGGGCTTCCTCCCACTTGACACCCAAGCAACATTCTTAGCATCCCCAACAAACACAAATAACAGAGTCCAGTTTTTCATTATACGTTCACTGTAAATTGTTCACCCAGTTAATGTCCAGTTCAATCGCACCGAATAAAGAAACAAATTATTCTCAAGAACTGAGAAAATCGCCGAGAAACTAAGGCCAGATTCAGTTGGAACAGTTAATTTTGCGTCAGAAAGATTTCATGAATTTCAAAATGATGGCCGACCGTTTATTCAACAAAGTCTGAGAGAGAAAGAATAATTCTGTTGGGCAGTCTTTTCCACGGTTGATTTTTTTGTGAAATGCGCTCCCGTCACTTGAAATGTTCTAAGGCAAATGTCTTCTTGCAACTAAAAATATGCTACAATAAAAGTGTTTTGTAAGTTTCTCTGTCCATTCATATATAAATGTATATATATACATATATGTGCGCACGTGTGTGTGTATGTGTTCATATATATATATATATATGTGTGTGTGTGTGTGTGTGTGTGTGTAAACGTGTATCCGTATGTGTGTACGTGTGACGGCTACAGGAAAAAGAATGACCAAAAGTGGTCAGAAATGGGCAAGTGAGAAGAAAACCTCATAATACATTGCAATGTCTCAGGACTTACCAAAGATGATGCTTTATAAAAAATTCAATTCCTAAAGCAGATGTCCAGAAACTTTTCAGACCATCGACCTTTCCACGCAATCTTTGATTCTTCATTGACCCCAAGGTATGTACACAAAACAATAACAGTAATGCACTTTCAAGCGTGGTTTGGTTTTATTTCCGTTATTCATTATTGGGAATGACCAAACCATGAAGTTTGGTTCTGATGCAACTTTACTGCCTCCTTTCTTTCCAGCATTCCTTACCATCATTTTTCCTTCACCACCCCCAAGATCTTCCCACCACCACCACCACCACCAGGTAAAGTCCACGCTTGGAAATCCTACGTTAGACCATACGATCTTGGTTGCTACGAGTGATGTTGCTATGAGCAAATAAAATCCTGGACACGACAACCTCCAATGCTCATCTAATTATTACTATTACAGTATTGCTGCAGGTCTTGACGTTATTTCACGATCTATAACGTTCACAGGTCGGTTACACACAACATCAAAGGAGCGACCGGAAACTGAGTTATAGCCCGTTTCTTTTAATTCTTAATCTTGTAAAATCTGCAATACGTTGCAAGAACCTGTGGTAGCTACTGACTTTCTTTGCCAGTGTATTCAGTCATATTTCCGACCTTTCCTCAATCTCTACTCTATTTCCTTTCCCTCGAAACAAATTGCAGTTATCCCAACTACCCGTCTGTTTTCGCAATCCCTCCATCCGACTTAATCATTTTTACAGTACAACTCTTCATACAAACATTTTTGCTTTTGGTTTATATTTTTTCTAGCTCAACTAGGCATTTACCAATCTTTCTCCTTGCCCCTGCCTCATTTTTTCCCTATGAAATTACTTTTAAAGATTGTTACAAATTTATGGCATCTCATTTATGCTTCGTCAATTGCCGGCCGAGACGGGGGAAACGACCAAACGAATTGACTATTTTATGTGATGGCTAACTTGCAGACTCTTTCTGACCACTTTCTCATTGCTGGGAAGCTCACCACTTTCATTCCCTTAGGGTTATTTACTAGGAAATTTATTCGCTACCAACTTTAATAGAAGTCCCACTGGATTGCATCTGTGAATTAAAAGACGAAAAAATCATTTTAAAGCAAGTCAAAGGTGTCTTTATCTCTTCTAACGTCAGTGACTAGTCATAATTACTATCTCTGATACAGTCAAGATTTCTGTCTCAAACACAAATTTTACATACTTAGCATACTTATCTCGTAAGTCATGGTTTGTGAGTTCAATCTTCGCTGGATTCCCTTTAATTATTTGTAAGATAGTTTGTGTTTGGCTAGACTGTTTGTGTACAGACCTGAGAATTGACACCAATACTTCATTAAACCTCTCCTGAAAACTTTTTATTTTTCAATTTTGGAAAAAGGACTTTTTGACCTTTCAAGCCCTTATATTGACGGATTTTCCAGAATCTATATGTTTCTAGATGTTTTGTTTACTCTATTTTAAATGTAAATTCCTTTAATGAAAAACGTTGGCTGTGTCATAAAAGACTTTACTCTATTCTTCGATGAAATCTTTTCTAGATGACTTCAAATTTTGACACTACGTTTGTATTGACTGTGATGGAAAGATGAATTACACGTTAAGTGTTCGATTCAGCTCGATGTGGCTTCCACTGCTACACCCGTTGTCTCGTCAACGGTTCAAGCAAGAGCAACATATCGTCAAATCCATCGAAGGATATATTGAATGAAAAACAGGATCGATCTCTTATGATGGCACCTATGATCAACTTCAAAGGTAGCGTAACATCATTGGAAGACAAAGAACTATTTTATGCCACAAGTTCATATGAATAAGAGATTCTGTCAGAACACGCCAGAAACTTTTGCATCAACCGGATATTAAGTATTTTGGCTTATTCACACTTCGTGTCATCACTACCTTTTTATACCAAAAGAAACTCTGGCAGCTTTTCTACCGTTTTAGCTACGAGAGCTTTTTACTGTGAATGCTGCCATAATGAGAACTGGCACTTATCTTTTAGGGCTACTACTGCTGTTACTTTTAGTATAATGGCTGCTATTAGAGGGACATCTATTGATGAATAATGTTACTGCTTCACTGGAAGAAATTCCTCTATTACTTTTGAAATAGAATTGGGATGAGAGTTTAGAGTTCGGACTTGGAGGTTAAGTTAAGGCTTATTTCTGAAAATTCGTTTAGGAGAAGTGAGAATAAAGTAGAAAAGCATTTAGATAACTCTCAATTTCATGTGAAAGTCAGTGAATAAAACCTGTAACTATTTCCGGTACTGAACGGGGCTAGCTATTAAGTTGTAGTTAATGGCGGAGAAGCTAAAGAAATAGAAAGAAAGGGAAAGATAGATTGACATATTTAAACGGATAGGATTGTGGGGAAAAGGATAAAAAAAGCATTTATCCGCGGATATATGTAGGTATTGATATTCACAAGTCTTACAAAAAGACCCGTAGAGATTATATATATATATATATATATATATATATATATATATATATATATATATATATATATATATTGGAAATGTCATCAAAACCCGGGAGCTGAAAAATACAATCATGAACACAAAACTGTTTTACTAAATATTCAAGCTATTAAATAAAAATTCATCTCCTAGTAGTGTGCCTATTCCTTACTTTTTACTTAACTCTTACACTTAAATTAACTATATTAGAAATGTTCATCAATAAAAAAAAGTAATTAGATTAGGCTGAGCTTAGAAAATACTTATATGATGGGTGTGCCGTAAAACAATGGTTAGCAATCTAGTTTCGAGGAACATTTGCAAGCATAACAAGTTTGGTCATATCTGGGTATCTCATTATTCAGGCCTAGTGCCAAACAAAATCAAGCCTCATTAAACTCTCTGTCTCTGTCTCTTTCTCTCTCTCTCTCGTTTCATCTCTCCGTCTCTGGTTTTATAGACATGCATGTGTGTGTGTGTGTGTGCATGTGTGTGTGTGCATGTGTGTGTGTGCATGTGTGTGTGCGTGCACATGTGTATATGAGTGCATGCACACGCACACGTGTATGTCTATAGCAGAGAAACGCAGTGGTACATTAAAAACCATGGATACACAAAGGACACAGCGCATAACCTATGCTAATTTGTAATTTAAAGTACGGTTTCACTTGCACTGACACGGAAAGCATTCAAGTTGAGTGGATTTAGCCAAATCATCTTGCATTGCAAATTACCTCCCTTTCTCAAACTCTTCAATAAGACACAAGGACCAATCAAGAGGTGATTAGTGCATATCCCTGAAGCTGAAGTCACATGCATCATATTGAACAGCATTTGCCTTTCAGAGCACCATATGCAAGTTTTTTGTTCGGTTAAATTCTCTTTTTTAGGCGGGTATCGTAGATTTTAGACATTCAGAATGACCGTTTATGAGTATGGTTGGCTCTTCTTGATTCAAGAACTTGTCGCATAGATTAAGGATTTCAGTCGTAATTATTCAAATTCCAAGTTTGAGAGGATAATAATTAGTACACAAAAGGAATCGGATCATCAACTCTCTTTTTTATCTGCTGTATTTAAAATTAATGCTTTTTGGCAAAAGACGTAAATATTCGCCCCAGGGGATATCTCAGGGGTAATTCTCCAGTGGCATTTACAAACTGTATGAAATCCATAAAAAGAAAGTTCATTGATCCTGGATTTCCTCAACAATCGTTTTATACTCTAAGTTCAGTGGCATCAATCAAGCTTATTACTCAACAAAATAAAACGTCATCATGAAGTATCATCATCATCATAAAAAACAAAATCACAGAATCAATCTCCGTAACCCTGCCAATAGCCACACCTTTCTTTGTCTGTCCATGTGTCTACAGGTACTCTTTGTCACATTTTGGGATCTAAAATCTTAAAAAATTACGTGAGTGCACCACAAGCCACCATCTAAAAATGTTCATTTTTTTCTTTCAAAAAATACTTTCCAGTGTATTTTGGATCAATTTTTAGATATAATTTTGGATTAAAGATGTATTTTTGATAGTCATTAATCTTTTTTTTTAGATAGCATCAGTTGGAGATCTACTTTTTGAGAAAATTTCGAACAATATTTGCCGATAGTTATCTTTGATACACGTACTGGCTTCTGGTGATCCATTTATATTTATATTCCAAAGTATTTCTTAAAATACGTTGGAGGAATCTCGGATTTTGAATGAAACACAAACAAAAAAAAACAAAACAAAAGAAATTCCCATGCTCAAGTGATCTCTTCGCTACTTTTTAGGATTCTGTCAGTACGTAAGGGTTCCAATGATCTGATTATAAATGAAATCAATGATCTTGCTATTTTCTGTCCTTTCCTCAGTCCATTACAAAGTAAAATGGAGGAAAAAGATGGTTGTAGAAAAAACTGTTTCTGATTTTCCAATTTTTCTTCATCAAAAACAGCGTTCAAATTCCTAACCTTCTACCTTGGCTCAAACGTTAATTGTTGGCGTTAGTCAGAAAACCTACAAACACAATTACGTCAGCCAAAATAAAGGCCACTATGCACTGTTTACTAAACTTAGATTATTACGGTATACAGCGAAATTACAGTAAATTGGGTTCAAAGAGAGTGTTGTACCATTCATATGAGCTTGAGCACCGATTAAAGGTAAAAATATCAAACATACAACTGCTTCAGCCACGAAGCGGACCATATGTGTTAAATGTACCATACCTACGTTAATCAATTTGAACACTCATAAAACATTTTTGGTAAGTCACTCAATAGATAATGTCACGTGACTAACGTCTTTTAGTAGCGCACCATGCTTTGGGTGATTAACAAGAAAGTGGAAAGAGAGATGATCAATGAATGTCATTTCTCTTGTCTTTCGTTGGGTAGTGATCCCTAAAAAACACAAACTAAAAGATCAATTTAGCATGAAATTACACAGCAAATTGTGACCCTCATAAAAACCTTATTAGGGGGAAATTTTTGAAAAAACAAAGAGGTTTGCATTACACGTAATAGGGAGTAAACGTTAAATTTTCAGCCACCTAGCTCAATCGGTGCAGCTTGTAAGTGTAAGAATCACACAGCCAATCAGCCGGTTTGAAACCCGAAGAAATTAATGCTGGCAGTTTTGGTAAGTTTTGGTTGACGGTCTCTAATACCAGATATTCAATTATATGATCGGGGTTGTGGAATTATTCAATTTAAAAGCAGCCTATGTGTAATCATTTAATTAAATTTTCCAAATGTGTTGAACGGATTCATTTATCAAATTCTAATTCATTTGAGAATTGTACATAGTAATCAAACGTTCATCATGGGCAATCGTGGTCAGCATAAATGCCATTATAATATGATAACGACCTTGTGCATTAAATGTATTGCACTAGTTTCCAGAGAATCTACATGGCCTTGCTGAGATGCCTTTAGAAAAAGTATCATCCTGCCCAGAAGGGTCGAATCCGTTTCGATAGTCATCGAACGATTATTACGAACAATCGGGGTCAACCCAACTATCATACAGTGTTGCCAACTCAAAAAATATTTTTGCAATTCCAAAAAACAGCTAAACATAGCTAAATTGGGAAAAAATAGCCAAAAAAAAAACAAAAATGCCCACATTAACCAAAACACAGCAAGATATTAAAGTTGTCAAAAACATGTTCCAAAATAGTCAAAATCTCTAAACATACACTTTTCCACACTACCAAAACAAAAAAAAAAAGCTGAATATAGCACGAAAAGGGCTGAATCGGCAACACTGCTATCATATTACATGACAACAGCCACAGAAATTCGTACTTTTTAGATGGGCTCGATGAATTTGATGATATATATTTATCCAGCAAGGTTTGGATAAGTTATCCTTTAAACTTGGTTATATCTTTCTCTGGGTCCATTCTTATGGACAAGTATGCCATAATGCGATAATTTTTATTCATTAAAATGACATGGCTTGTTTATTTAAGTATGATTATATTCAATGTAAGCACTGTATTATAATACTGTTCTGTATGAGAGAAAAAAAGAGAAAACAAAAGAACATTGTAATCTGTGGACCTATTGCACTGATGTTACCGTCTTTGAAACACAAATCGAAGCTCATTAAAGATGTCTCAGAGAAAATTAATGTGCTGGGATCTAAGCACTTTATTCTTAATCAAACAGAACATTGATAATCTCCTGACTAGCATTGACAATCAGGAATTATAAAAGTCAGGTGAAACAGTGAATGAATATGCACAGAATCAATCACAATACTTCATGGTAAGATTACTGCTTTCTATATAATTTTCATTAATATTTCTATTTCATTGTAAAATTTAAGAAATTATGTGATTATTTTATCGAAACAACAGATGTGAGTTGTACTGTACTTCTCTATCTATTTGAAACTTTAAAAAAAAAAAATTTATCAAAGAGCACCGCTGAAAGAACCCAATAAATTTTAAATTTCGTTTTACCGTTTTTCATATCGTATAACGCAAACCCCTTATTTTCAGGCTGGAATTCACCGAAAGAAAAAAAGTAAAATTACTTGGAACGTTTTAATGGAAGAAACACAAAGGTATGAAATTTAATTCCCAAAGAAAAAAAAAACGTACATCGGAAAGATTAATAGCTTCGGCAAAATTCACTTTCTATTCGTGTCGGTTGTCCTAACTCACATAAGATTATGTTGCCCTAGTGAGCTGATGCATCATTGCTTTTAGATCAAGTAAAAAGAATCTCCTTTTGCGTATTTCTTTCAAATACAGATTTTGATTAAGAAAGAATGTGTGTTACACGCTGTGATATACAGTATATTCTGTAAACCATTTATTCTAGGTATTCATTCGCCAGTGAACAGAATTAAATGCCAAAGTCTCATTTCGCTGCATTCCGTTATTCTTTTAACTGTAATTTTGACGATGATATTGACACAGACACGCAACAGCAGGAAACAGTTTGCAGTCAATTCATGAAACTCAGTTCTAAGAGCCTTGTGATGCTTAGAGACAAGCACCGACAAATATTTCCAATAAGATACAATGGAGGACTGGCTGCAAGACCTATGCAGTTCAGTATAACATAGGCCTCGACGAACAAAATTTATCCGGGGATTATGATGTGCGGAAAACAAGTAAATACATATAGAACCTGCTATAGGGCAATGCTTAGTAAGTTAATCTTGCCAAACGATTTCTGGTATTGTGAATTCTATTTTCACGGGGTGTCCCATTGCTGTAGCCTGGTTTCAGACTAACTGATTAAATACACGAAACAGAATGGAGACAATTTAGAAGGTTAAAAAGTTATACTACTCCATCGTTCAGTCTTCCAGCCAAATTAAAAGCCAAGATTTCAAATGTTGACTTTTAAAGCTACCAGGCCTTTGTCATTTGGATGATTGGAATCGAGAAAATCTTCCTATCTCAATTTCACGCCTCCATTTATCTTCATGATATAGTAGTCTAAGTTTAACATATATCAATACATGAAATGGTTAACATATATCAATACAATAAACGTTGAACACGTATCAATACAACAAACAAACTTGGCTGCTAAAAGGTCAAATTTCATCCCTACTTCTAATCCAACTGAAGATGATAATTGCAACTTTTATATAATAAATCATTAATAAGATGCATAAGACTGGTTTATTCGATAAAACAGCTGCCTAGTAATCAGTTGATCGCGATTTTAAATTATGATAAGGAAATGTTAATTCTATATAGGTTTAGTTGAACGCGACTACGCTGTTTGGTTGTATCTGTGCTGCAAAAATTCTTCTTGCTGGTCTTTCGCTTAAGATAAGAACGTAGTATCTGTTCTGGAGAGATTTACCGATTTTTCAAGTGCTCAATATAGAAGCCAGTATATATTTCTTGATTTTTTCCGATAAAATATAAAACAAGAATTTCGGGAGCATAGGCATTCTCACTGGCAGATCAATGCGCTAAGAGAAAATGAATTTTATGTGTGAACTGTAGTTTTCGTTTAATTTATATAACCGAAGTGTTATAGGAATAGAAAATTTCATTGTTTTCTCCCCATTTAAATCAATTTCTCGAGTTGAAAAGGAGAGCATTTTATTAGATTGGCCAATTTCAAAGCGCCCCGATGTATAAAAAAAGGGAAGATAACTCAATCGCTCAATTGAATTTCAGGAGGCAGTGTTGCAATGGACTCATCTTTGGAACATTGGCGGCCGTTCGGATAAATTGAGGATAAAAATAACAGGATTCAGTGACGCAAATGCGTGTCCGGATTTGGTGGGGGAGGGGTCGCTGGTGGCGGTCGGGTGTGTGCATGTGGTGGTACAGTATTGGGGGGGGGGAATCTTTTTCAGTTTCACATCCTGTCCCGCCCACGGACTGCTCGGATGGAATACTAATGAAGCAGAAAGAGGAATGAAGAGACGGATCGAGAAAGAGAGAAGGTAGAATGCGCTTATCTGATATTTAAACATGTGGTGACGCAGAGTAGAGATGATATGAAGAGAGATAGAGAGGGGAGCCAAGAGAGAGAGAGAGAGAGAGAGAGAGAGAGAGAGAGAGAGAGAGAACTGGGTTAGAAAAGAGAAAACGTTAAGAAAAAGAAAAAGGAGTGTGGATGAGAGTAATAACATGTGGTAGAGAGAGACAGAGAGAGAGACATGGAGACAGAGAGAAAGAGAGAGAGATAGAGAGAGAGAGAGAGAGAGAGAGAGAGGGGGAAAGGAAAACTAAATGCAGGAAATAACGAGTACTTTTTTGTAACAAGAGTCCACTTGACGATCGGAGAGTTGAAACAAATTTGTTGTGGAAAACATAAGTATTATAATTCACCCCTCTCTCTCCCTCACACTCTCTCTCTCTATATATATGTATGTTTGTGTATGTGTGAGTGTGTAAGTATATACGTGGAGAGAGAGGGAGAGAGAGAGGGGGAGATTTGGAGAGAGAGAGAGAGAGAAAGAGAAAAGCGGAGAGGGAGTGACGTATAAAAAATAGCTTGGAGTGATACATAAAAGTTGGAATATTTGAAAAGATTGATTACCAAGAGTTTCCTGTGTTTCGTTGGACATTTCTGGAAATTACTCAAGTATGAAATAAAAATAACATTCTCAGTTATCATTTTAAAAATCATATTCCTTTGGGGAACACACTTCGCACCTCATTAAACTTCCTGATATATATATATATATATATATATATATATATATATATATATATATATATATATATATATATATATATATATATATATATATATATGTGTGTGTATTATTTCATAATGTTTTTAGTCATTTTTAAGATTACAAAAGAAAGAAAGATGAATGTTTCTGTTGTTGAAACCTTATCACAATGCTCAATTTTTACCAATGTGAATTAGAGCCATTAACACAGCAATCAAATTCAACAGGACCCCCTCCCCGGTGTATGTTGACATTCCATCTTACATATGTGTATAACCCACCCAATGTGGAAGGGAGATGGACAAGATTATTTTGTTTGTTCCTGTATAATTGTTGGAAGAAGCATCATTTTTTGACGACCCGGGTACCATTATGATGATAAGAAATTTGTATAAATTTGTATCC
Organism: Thysanoteuthis rhombus; assembly: GCA_963457665.1. Classification (NCBI taxonomy): domain Eukaryota; kingdom Metazoa; phylum Mollusca; class Cephalopoda; order Oegopsida; family Thysanoteuthidae; genus Thysanoteuthis; species Thysanoteuthis major. Next base: position 14,162,489 of record OY735210.1, read on the forward strand.
AATGCGTGGTGCCAGTCACGTTTTATCGACAAAAGATAGAGTTTTCAATTCACATCCACCTCTTGCATAAAACACCGTGAGTCTTGTTACTTTAGGTAAGGTACAAGATGTTAAGAGTTCTTTGTTCTGAGTTCAGAATTCTACAAAGCCATTCATAGATTGAATTTGGATAAATAGATTAATCTATGCTATGTGTGATTTATATGAAAAAAAAAAGAATGAAAGTTGCCTTCAATTCTATCTGCATACCGAAATGAAAGGAAGACCGCAAATCGTGCTCTGAAATTGGGTTTTAAGTAATTATGTACCTTGAATAGACCTTTTGCCCTGAAGAGAAAATATACTACTTGAATAACAATAAAGATAGCTCTCAAAAACCTTATGGTGATTCTTTTGTGAACGGCCAAAAACAGGCAAGTGACGAAAGATAGAAATAAATTGGCGGGGGATACTTAAAAAATAGTATTCATTGACGTACACAGAGACTAGTCTACCTGAATGAGGATATAGTCAAGCCAGACATAGTTATGTACTCACTTCTGTGCGGCATATATTTCTACTGTAAGCAATGATGATACCAGGAGATATTCTCTTTCTTTGCAATTTAAATCATTGATTGTAGAATGAAATACAATCGGTAAATATTCCAGCTCATCTTTTTCTGCTGTGATAACCAAACTCGAAATAATTCTGCTCAGCTAAAGAAGGCCTGTGTCATCAGGATGTATCTTTTGAAATCCCATAACATAGAGAATGAAAATAACTCCGTAGTCAATATTTGCGACCGAGCATTATTTGATAGACAAATATGAGAGTATAAGGACGTTTTCTTTTAATATTGACGATGTTCCAGCCGATTACTCATTAGAAGATCATGTAATACTATCGGAATACTAACAATATTCATCTTTTTCGTTTAATAAATGAAACATGTTTATTTATAAAATAAAAATGGAATATACTTATGTCCTGTATGATTTGAAATTCTTTCATGGATATGATTTGAAGCAAATTCTGTTGTATTGCTCTGAATATATTTAAGCCAATAAGTTTCATATAAATACGACTCCATTTTGGAAGAAAGGGTGCTTTCCTATCGTTGCGAGAAAAAATATTGTAGCAGAAGTTTTAAACACACAGATGCTTTTTGGAATAAATATTATCTCCGTGCATATGAAATCATCTGTTTACATACATAAATACTCACCTCATTCTTGAAAAAATCTCCATCTATTTTATTAAAACGTCAACAATGCACAAGGCTTTTACAATTAGATTTCAGGAGAAATAGATCACTTCCTGAAAGATATATTAGAAAGAGAAATTAGGAATGATTAATTTATTAAAGACAAAGCGAAGGAACAACTTGAAGAAAAAATCTCATACTTATGTTTTCTTTTGCATATTCTTGCTTCAGCAGAATTTTATTATTTGATGAAAGGTCGGATGCACTGGTGCAAAATGTCAAGGGAGTTACCGCAGTCTCAAGACGTAGTAGTCAAAAATATTTTGAAGGAATGATTATCATAACAAACGATTTTTGATTCGACTTTCTTTCATCTTATACGATGAAAAATAATGACTGGTAAAATGTAAATTTAAGTACAACCTCCTCGTTTGAATATGTACCTTTCTGAAGATTCTTATCACCATCAGTCTTTAATCGTCCTTCGTTGGTCATAGAGCTTACCCAAATTCTCTATCATGGGCGACACGGAGCCAATAAGTTTCTGAACTCGTCTAGTTCGTCTCTCCATTTTGTATCCTGCCAGCTCTGGGTATATGTGTGATCAATGAGTTGTTATGTCTATCGGTTGTCTATCATTCTTGCAACATGACTAGCCCATCGCCATTTTAATTTTGTAATATATCTTATGATGTCTTGGACTTTTGTTTTTCCTAATATATTGTGTTGTCTTATGGTTTCCATGTAAAACTGAGCCTGATACTCTCATGTGCACGTTGCATTCTTCTCAGTTTGAGGGTCAGACTCTTAATTAAGTTCCATGTTTCAGCTCCATAGGTGACTATCAGGAGAATGCATTGATAGAATGCTCTTATTTTTAGGACTCATGGGATTTATCGTTCTCAAAGGTTGACCTGGCTCTGCCAATGACTTCCCATCCGATAGTGATTCTTGGCCTGTTTTTTTTTGTTCGAGGATTTCATAGGGATTCGTTGTTCTAGGCAGATGTAGTGGTCTGCTTCTTCCTATTTAATGAATAACAATTTTGTTTTTTTCTGTCCGTGGAGATGGACAAGAAAAGAAATTAAAGCAAAAATGTAAAATAGTTTTTATCAACTTTTATTGCTCCATGCTCCTCCTCAACAGCTAAAGAAACCAGATACCTCTTTTCAAAAAAAAAAAAAAAAGAAAGAAATGTTTGATTATATATCACGTGGCGAATTCTTTGTAAAAAAAAATATACCTATATGAAGCTTGGGATACTCTCTAAAACATTTGTAATTTGTTTAACGTCTTGAATTAGGTACAGAATACAAATACGTCTTTTATGACTTTTTACTTTACAGAGTTACTGAGTCAAGCATTAGTCACTATGGCATTTGTAGTAAAATAGATACTATTGTGAAATTAGTAAATAATCGATTAACCCATGATATGTCCCAGTTTTTAGCAACAGGACACTTTTTGCTCTTCTAGCCATGATTCCAAATTGATTCTCTATTGTATTCCAATTGTCAGCCCCACTTAGGAGCGTTTGCCCCACATTCAGAATCAATGTGTTAAAGAAAAGAGAACATAAACTTGTTCAAACACACACACACGCACACACACACACACACACACACATGTGCACACACACACACACACACACGCAAACGTGTGCAAAAAGTCATTATCTTAAACAAACAATAGGAATCCAAATTTATTCCTTATTGATGGGCTCCTGTCAAATAGTTTCAAATACCAATTAACCTTTGTAAATCGATAAAGCTAAAACGTTGAATTGACCAATCAATCACCCAAAGTGCAGAGCGACTGGCTTTAAATGATTATTATTAGTTCAGATGATTAGGTAATTATTCAGGCTAGATTGAGAGTAACGATGAATCGGTCAAGGTCTGGACACTATCCATCACGTCAAACCTGATTCAGGTCCTTACCAGTTTTTGTATGGAGAAGGCATCTATCTATCTACCAGCAGTGAGTGCACAAAATATCTGATACATTCCAGAAAGTCTATTTCAACATTCTTGTAAGGCCTCGAAGTTGACAGAATGTAGATAGAAAAATATTGAAACAGGTTGGGTTGGTCACTCAATGGAAACTGTAATGAGACAAATGTCTTTTACAAGCATGATGTGTTGGGGTTGATCAATTAGAGGATGGAAAAGGGTGATCAGTAAATAAGTTACACTTCTCCTCTTTTTGGGGGGAGGGGGGCAGTAATTGCTGAAAAAATGTTCAAAAAACCCAGACAAACAATTACTTTGAGGTGATTTTGAAAAAACAAAACAAAAAAAAATCAAAAACAAAAAGTGAAACAAAACGAAACAAAACAAAAAACTGCTTTTTCTAGACATAATGAGGAATGCACATTTCAATTTTCAGCCCTCCAGCTCCATTAGTGTGGCCTGTACGCTTGACGCAAACGTAACCAGCCAGTCGACCAGCCAGACCTGCTTAAAAACTTAGAGAAACCTATGTTAACAGTTTTACTTAACGGTTTCTAACAAGATGGGACATTGAAATGTCACGTACACTAGTCAGAAATCTTTAGGAAGGATCCTATCAGTTTTTGAAGTGGACTTTTTGAAAATTATTGCTAACTCTTACGCTTTCACTGTATCTATCCATCTATCAAATTGTTGTTCATGTGTATGTTTACAATGAAGTTTTGCTTGGAAAAGAATGTGTAATATGCTTTCAGTGCTGCCCAACGTTCCTTGCCAAGTTTTATATATTTAGGAATGAGACTCAAACTTATAATCCACTACCCAAATAGTCGATAAACTCAGTGTCGATGATTTGCTGAGTTCAGCATCTATAAGTTCAGTCCAGTATTTCACAATGGGGAAGCCAACGGGATAAAGAGGTTGTAAACTCCGAGGGAACATCTAATAATTCAAATTAATAAAATTTTAATTTTTTTCAAATTTTTTCCCTTGATGAAATTATTATTATTATTATTATTATTATTATTATTATTATTATTATTATTATTATTTTGGAATCTCACACCAGTTGCCTGGTGGTATCGGCTGGAGTTTGAGTGACAGCAAGTCTCCTCGGGTCTCCAGCCCTCTTCTCCTAGTACTTGTAGGTCGCAGTAATTCTGCGATTTACAGTTTCACACCGGGTGCCCAGTGGTTATCGCTGAAGGCTGAGTGACAATAAGTCTCTTCAGGTTTTCAGCTAACGTCTCCTCTCTCTTTCGCATATCGTTACAGAGCTACAGTTCGTTGCAGTACTTATATCTCCAGCACCTTCCTCAGTATCCGTGCAGTTCCCAGTAGTGCTGTGGTCTGTGCGGTCTCTATCCTTCCCCTAATCCCAATCTCCTCCAGTCTCACCCTCAGCGTTTTGGGGACAGTTCCTAGTGCGCCCACTACGACCGGTACTACCCTGGTTTTCATGTTTCACGTCTTCCTCCACTCTCTTGCTAAGTCCTGGTATTTTTCTCTTTTTTCACCCTCCTTCTTTTTTACTCTATGGTCTGCAGGCACAGCAACGTCTACTATTTGGCAGGCCTTCCTTTTTTTTTGTCTACTATTACTAAGTCCGGTCTTCTAGCCTGGATGAGGTGGTCAGTTTGAATGTCAAAGTCCCAGAGTAGTTTGTGGTTGTCATTCTCCAAAACTGCCTCTGGCTTGTGCTGATACCACTTTTCTACATGATTGAATCCCATTTGTTTGCTTAGTTCCCAGTGTATCATCGTTTCTACTCTATCGTGTCTATGCTTATACTCCTTCTGGGCGAGTTGACTACATTCACTAGTTATGTGGTTTACTGTCTCATCTCTTTCACCGCACATGCGGCATTTGCTGCTTGTCTGTGTTCTGTCGATTTTTGGTTTTATGTAGTTTGTCCTTATGCTTTTGTTTTGGGCTGCCGTGATGAGCGATTCTGTTTTTCTCTTAAGGTTCCCTTTTCGTAACCATGTCCATAATTTCTCGTCCGCTACATCTTGTATCTGTCTTTTAAACTCGCCGTACAATTTCTTCCCTTCCCATCTTTCTTTTCTTGTTTGCTGTACTGTCCCATTGTTTTTTACTTTATTGCTTGTTGCACTATCTCTCGCGCTCGTTATGATTTCTTCTCTATTTGTTTGCACATATCTTTTAGGACTATTTTAGCTCTCTGGACACAATCTTCTATGCTGATGAGCCCCCTGCCACCTTCTTTTCTCTTAACGTATAGTCTATCTGTATCATCTCTAGGGTGTAATGCTTTATGCATCGTCATAAGTTTCCTTGTTCGCCTATCCATTGATTGGAGCTCTTCTTTTGTCCATCCTAGGAATGGTCCTGTATACCTAACTACTGACACAGCCCAGGTGTTCATTCCTTTTATTAGATTTCTGCTATTTAATTTGGTTTCTAATATTTTCCTTATCCTTCTGAGGTATTCTCTCTTTATTTTCTCCTTCATCTCTTCCCGTTTTATCGTGTCACATTCAAGGACACCTAGGTACTTGTATCGGTCTTGTGCAGTCAATACCCTAATCTTGCTGTTGTCAGGGAGTTCGATTCCTTCAGTCATTGAAAGCCTTTTTTTATTTCAAACTCCATTCCTATGTCCTCACTATATTCCCTTACTTCGTTGAACAGAGTCTCAAGCTCTCCCCTGTTTTTTTGCAAACAATTTTATATCGTCCATGTACATTAGGTGGTTGACCTTTCCTTTTGTTTTAGAGAAGTGGTATCTTTTGCTGTGTTCCAGGATTCTGTTGAGCAGTATCATTGTTAGAACAAATTATAGTGGGGACAACGAGTCTCCTTGGAAGATTCCCCTTTTTATCCCTACCTCTGCTACTTTGTCCCCTGCGGCTGTCAAATCTACTTTCCAGTCTTCCATCGAATTACCAATGAATTTATCCGCAGGTTCGCTGATTTTGAACATTCTAAGGCATTCGAGTATCCAGCTATGTGGAATCATATCGTACGCTTTTTTGTAATCTATCCATCCCATTGCGATATTCTTTCTCCTTTTCCTCACTTCTCTTAAGATCATCTGGTCTATGTAGAGTAAATCGTTTGCCCCTTTGGTTCCTATGCTACACCCTTTCTGTTCTTCTGGTAGTAGTCCCCTTCTATCCATTGACATGTATATTCTCTCTGCTATTTGCCCGGTCAGGATTTTCCACATAAGTGGTAAGCACGTGATTGGTCTATAGTTGCTTGCTATGTTCCCCTTTTCTGGGTCTTTTTGGATGAGGGTGGTTCTGCTTTTAGTCATCCATTCTGGTGCCTTGCCTTCGTTTAGACAAATTTGGAGTAGGTGGGTGAGTCTGCCATGTAAAGTGGTGAATTTCTTGAACCAATACCCATGGATCCCGTCGGGACCCGGTGCTTTCCAGTTGGCTACTTTCCTAAGGGTATGTTTCAATGTGGTTTCATTCAGTAATATTGGTTCTCCCTTGTCTATATCTTCTAGTTCTTTTCTCATGTTTCCTAACCATTGCGGTGTTACGTTGTATCTTTTTGGGTGCCCCCATATGCTATTCCAATAGTTCTTGGCCTCTGTGGCATCTGGTTTCGTGTCCTGCCTTCTTACCCCATTTAAATCTTGGTAAAACTTTTTCTCATTGTTTTGGAATGTGTGGTTTTGTGTGTATTGGGCCGTTCTTAGTCTGTATCTTTTCAGTCTTGCCTCTTTAGCTAATCTCTTCTGGTGTAACTTTTCGACTACAGTTGCGATGCCTTTTTGCGTTACCTTGTATTTGTTCCAAAGTCTTACTCGTGGTCTGTCTGTGTGTGGTGTATTTCTAAGCAGTACTTCATCTCTCTGTAGTTGGGAGATCTGCCTTTGTAATCTTCTTTCCCAGTTGGGTTTCTCTTCCCTATTATTGCTCGGGGCCCTATCTTGTGTTGTGAAGCTTTGTGCAACCATTTTCGCCCCAGCATAAATTAAGTTGTTGAGTTCTAGGAGGGTATTTGTTTCTATGTGCTGTAAGAGGCAGTTGACCTGTTCGGTCACTTCTCCGACTTTCTTTCTGTCTTTGTCTCTTAGGGAGGGTAGTGTTGTTTTCTCTCCTCGCATGATTTCTTTCAGAGCTTGTATTTTGGTTTTCTCTTCTTTCGTTGGTGCCTCGTCATCACCCTCTGGTGCATAGTTTACTGTGGGGGTCTCATGGGTAATTCTCCCAGTTTTAATGTTGGTACTTGTTGTGCTGGGGGAGGGGGGCATTCTTCAGGTGTGTCACCTGAATCTCTCTCTACGTTATTGCGAATTTCTAGTAGTTCAGTCTCAGACAGCCATTTCTTCTTTTGGATTTGTTTTACTTGATCAGCAAGGCGTTGGTTCGATACTTCCACCGCAGATTTCTCCCTCCATATTTGGAGCATGCGCTCCCTATAAGATCGCACTGAAGGTTTGCTTCTAAAGTAACAATACATAGCTAGTTTATTCTCCTCCCTTGACCATTTCTTTCTCTTGTTCTTTATAGCAGTCACTCGGTGAGGACAACGCCTTTCCTGGTTGTCATTAAAGGTATATGAGTTTTGGCCAACAGTAGCTGTGTGACGACTGTGTCCCTCCTGAAGGCCATTTTATTATTATTATTATTATCATTATTATTATTATTATTATTATTATCATTATTATTATTATTATTATCATCATCATTATTATTATTATTATTATTGGTATTCAGTTTCACACCAGGGTGCCTGCTGATCACAGCAGGAGACAGAGAGACAGCAAGTCTTCTCAGGTCTCCTGTCCTTCTCTCCACACTCTTACAGTCCATAGCAGTGTTGTGGTTTACGGTTTCACACCAGTTGCCCGGTAGTTATCGCTGAAAGTTGAGTGACAGTGAGTCTTTTCATTCTTCAGCCCTCCTCTTATATCTTCACTAACTCTCACAGCAATGCAGTGGTCCGTGCCTCATCCACCATGTGGTGTTTTTCTCTCTCTCTTTCTTTTCCCCTCTTCTCCCCTTTAGGCCACTGCTAAAAGCTGGGGCCGTAAATCTCACATTTGTAGCACTCGTCAGTATTCGTGCAATCACCAATAGCACTGTGGTCTGTATCGTCTCGATCCTTCCATTTATCTTCGAATGTAGCTTTCAGCGTTTTTGCTGCGGACCTAGTAATAGTGGGCAAGAAGAAGAGAACTTGCAAAATAATAAACTGGAAAAGGTGTGGAACTTTAAAGTCAGGGTATGACCAGTAATAGTAGGCGCTATTTTTATGTTCTAAATCTTTTTCAGTTCATTTGCCAGGTCCATGTGTTTTCCAAGCTTTTCACTCTCTTTTCTCTCTAATCATCAGTCTGCAGGCACAGCCACGTCTATTATTTGGCAAGTTCTCTTCTTCTTGTCCAATATTACTAGACAGTATTCTCGCTTGAATCGGGTGGTCAGTTTCGATGTAAAATTCTCAGAGTAATTTGTGACTTCCATTCTCCAGGGCTACCTCCAGTTTGTGCTGGTACCACTTTTCCATATGGTTAAATCCCATTCCCAGTTTACCACTGTTGCTACTTTATTGTGTCCGTGTTTTTACTCCTTCTGGGTTATTTCACAACATTCACTAGTTATGCGGTTCATGGTCTCACCCCTCTCCACATAGGCGGCACTTGCTGTTTGTCTATGTTCTTTCGATTTTTGCTTTGATGTAGTTTGTCCTGATGGATTCGTTTTGGGCTGCCATGATGAGTGATTCCGTTTCTCTCTTCAGGTTTCCTTTTCGTATCCATATTCGCGATCTCTCGTCTACAACATCCTGTATCCGTCTTTTGAATTCCCCGAATAGTTCCCATTTTTCTTTATTTGTTTGCTGTGCTGCTCCATTGTTTGCTTTTTTGTTGTTTGTTGCGCTGCTTCGGGTGCTCTTTACAATGTCTCCAAAGTTTGCTTGCACATACTTTTCCGGAGCTGTTTTGGCCCTCTAGACACAGGCTTCTATGCTGATGAGTCCTCTATCGCCTTCTTTTCTCTCCACGTATAGTCTATCTGGGGTGTAAGGCCTTCTGCATTGTCATAATCTCCCTTGTTTGCCGGTTGATCGATTTGAGTTTTTCCTTTGTCCATCCAAGGAACTGTACACCTTACTAGATACATCCAATGTGTTCATTCCTCTCATCAAGTTCCTGCTGTTTATTTTAGTCTCTGATATTTTTGTAATCCTCCCAAGGTATCCTCTTCTTTTTTTCTCCTTTTTCATTATTATTATTATTATTATTATTATTATTATTATTATTATTATTATTATTATTATTATTATTATCAATTGATTAATTAATTATTCAATTAATGATTATTTCGCTGTTAAATCGTTGCTGTAGGATTAGAGTCTGATACAAAGTTGTGATAAAAAGTAATTGAAAATTACAATGAATGTAAAAGCAAGTCAAAATCAATTATAAAGTTTCTTTTCAAGTAACTCCATAAATGTATATATTTTACAGAGCGTCTGCTGTAGCTTCAAAACCATTGCAAGTGTAATGATTTTGATCTGCACTGAGTGTCCCAACCCGGTAGCCTTGTGTCAGACTGAGCTAGACTGAGAAATGCCCAATCAGTCGGCTATCCAAGAGAAATGGCTAGTAATGTAGCCTTGTGCATGATCGCAGGTTATACGAGTTCTATTCTCACTGGATACCTTACACCTTATGTCAGCTTGAGCTAGAGTGTGTAAAAACACAACTGGTCGCCCAGTTAGAGCAATGGTTAGTAAAGTAGCCTCAATCAGCATTAAATGTGACGCAAGTTCGATGCTTACAGTACACATCACACCTGTAACCTTGTGCCAGATAATTAATAGATTATATACCCGATTAGTCGACTACCTTCGAGCGATTGTTACCAAATTTACCTCGTGGTCCATTGCAAAGGCAGTGTTTGATCATCACTTAATGCCATATTTTAGACTAATCTAGATTCAGCAAATAAGGAGCGTAATGCTCTGTATTAGAATTCTTATACCCGATCTTAGAGAGGGAAAGAAAATGTCCGTAAGAAATCTGTCACGAATATATTGAGTAATATTTCTTCTGGTATATTAATATGATTTGGTTAATCAATCATACTGCATTGGCAAACGTTCGCCCATGATATTTTAGAATTGATTACCATATATGATTTGTGTGTGTCAGAGTAATGTTAATCAGATAAAGAGATGAAGAGGACTCGATAGTATCGGAGACTTTGGTCATTTGGCTGAAACGGGATGTGCAAAATACGCACGATAGAGGACGAAAAAGAGTCGCAATCAATGGTGAGATGGGGTACAATGTATAGACCTATTCCTTAACTTCCAGTTTGTTCGAAACGGTACCGAAATCCTCAATATTTTGAAAAAAAAATCATCGACAGGGGCTTACAGTATCCCTAAAGGAACCCCAGCGTGACAGGCTCACTTCACTCATCATTGATCGACCCCCTTAGTGTTCCCTCAAGCATAAATTCTTGATGCAGCCTTACCGTCAGTGTCGCCAACCCAAGAACTCTTTTAGTGCTAAATTGACCGCAAAGAAAGCAATAAACGTCCAAAACACGCAAAAACACTGTTTGCTATTTTATGGCCAACTTAATAGCTAAAATTGGCTACATTTTTTTGAAGAAAATAGCGCTGAAGATTGGCTTAATGTAGCTGTAAATGATGAATTCTGCGCTGGCAAAACAAGAAACTCTCTAAATGAGCACAAAAAGTGCTAAATTGGCAACACTGCTTACCATATACTTTGTTCCCCCCAAATTTTATCCGTGACCCAAGCACAGCAGGAGAAAGCCATTGATAAGAGGACAACAAATAATGGAACCATTACGGACATAACAAGGAATGAAAAACTCCAAAGTGAATCAAGAAGACAAATAGAGACTTGTAGTCGGAAGACTGGATTATGCTTATAAAGAAAACATCAAAAAATGAGACTGAATTTCGCATCATCGCAGCCAAACAGCAAAAAAGCGCTTGAAGAGCACAAACCTCTGCCGACACTATCGTCAGGGGTGGGGACAATTATGCATGGATCCACTTCAAAATTGATCAGACCTCTCGTAGCCTATTGTCCACTATTCTCCCAAAATATCATCGAAATATCACGTGGATAGTCATGAGTGTATTTATGAATGTTATTGAAAAAATAAAAAACAGGGAAATATATCTCTCTATCAAAAAGGATACTTGGGTCTGCCCCCAGATTCGGGTGCACCATTTTAATCCTGTTGCAAAATTTGGTTGAAATCCATTCTGTTCTTTCAAAGATATCGCATGGACGGACAAGCATAAGAACCATCCGACGAACAAACAGACAAATCTACAAACAAACCAACGGACAGACGGACAAACGTGACAAAGAGCATAAATTTCTTTGCGAATTCGCTGACAGATATAGATAAAAGCGTCAGAACGATTTATGTCAATGTAAAGATTAGTAAATTATAAGAAAACTGAAAGTGTTGTTTTTGTGGATCAAGAAACGGAAGTTAAAGACCCCGTCATAAGAAAGCAAGCTGACTTTAAGGTAATAGCAAGTAGTGTAAGAACACAATCAACTACGAGCTTTGGAACGATTGTATTCCAACAAGTCAAATAAATGATACGAATGAAAACTAAAGGGTACCAAATGATATAAAACCGAACGACAAATACTGGAATGTTGAGATCTAAAGAGACCCCTTTATCCAAGCGACCAGATCAGATTGTTATGAACGAGGAAAACGTCATTTCGTGGACGTGGTTGTTCCAACAGACTACAGGGTGATAATCAAAGAAAACCATGATACCTTGGATCAAAAGTAGGCGTGGAACATGAGAGTGAGAGTAATGCCAATGGTAGCTGACCCACTATGGACTGTCCAAAAGACACAAGTATCGAGATCTAATTTATCTTTGATTTGAAGAAGAGTTGAGAAGGTCAAGATCACACCGATGCTAAAGCTGACAGACGTGCCAAGGAAAGTGCAAGGTCACTCATTCGATCCAACGACCATCAGACATATGAAAGGATTATGCAGATGAGTGACTTATCAATGAAAATAACAAAAAGAACAGACTCTGTTAAAAAACTGCAACGTTGTGTATACAATTTCTGACAACATTTGACAATATTCGTTTTTCTAATGAAACTATTTCTTTCCAGTTGAGTTTTCAAGTTAATCCCTACTAAAATAGATTGTCATTGCCTCAAAAATAAAACGAAAAAAATCGCTCTACGCACAGCCAGATTCATTGTAAATGAAAATGTAAGGTGGGAAAGTTAATAATATGACATAGTGTGACGTAAAAATGACGTATTTTATTGCTAACTTTCTCTACTGTATCTTCTATCTTCACCAACACTTTCTCTCTTTTATCATCCCCCTCTTATGGAGAAAGCAACTTTCTTCCTTCGCTACGAACGCTGTCTATCCCTTTTCAACTACTGTTTCTTCAGGGCGCCTAATTTTTTACATACGCCGTTAACCTATTTTAATCTGGTCTGGACATTTTTTACGCTGCAATCAAAAATATATTGATATAAATATATCATAAAAGCAGGAGAGAAGAGATTCTAACATGAAATTCTTGTCCAAGTCCTTAGATGCAAAGTCATATTTTCCATCCAGGAGTAACTTTTATATAGAAGGATTTGAGATTTGATGATATTAACAGAAAAAATACGATATTCATTCATGGAACCATCACCTGGTTATGATTTTTTTTTGAAGTTTGAAGTCTATCGAATTGAGTAATCTATGCATATCCATTATTGAGAATAGTTACTTTAATCAAGTAGAGGTCTTTGAAATCTATATTCCTAAGCATTTTTATTGTATCTCCGAAAATTGATTCTCTATGAGTTTTTTTGTTCCGTTTTTCATTTATTGAACCCTCTGGGAAAGTCATGTTTCATCTCTGGGGCTATTTATGCGCTTCAAACTAAAAGAGGCACAACCCTCCTCCAGAAAAACGATCATATTAATGATATTGTAAAAAAATCTTAAGTAGATGAGACTGCAAAGGTCTAAGAAGTCAACCAAGTTTGACCTGAACATTTCCCCGAAGTATTCCAAGAAACTAATCCAATTTCCCTATTTCTGCAAAAAATCACGAATTCGCCGTAATGTAACCACGACAGCAACCACAGAATCATCGACAATTGACGACAAAGTTTTCTCCTTCCGAAAAAAAATTGCTATTACATAAGCAACAATAGTAATAACAACATCTTCTACTACGACTACTACTTCAACTAATAAAAAATATTCATTTTGAGATACTGAAAACTCTTAAAACGAAAAGTGATCAAATATGAATACCAATGAATTATTGCACCACATTCATGATATCTACAAATGCATTGAAAACACAATCTCCTGATGGATCACTTGAAACATTTCAACATCGCAAACAATGATTAAATAAAAGTGGGTAAAAATGTTATCGTAGGTAGGACTATGTCTTGTCCCTTGTTGATGTCAAAGCAGCGTTATGAATCCTTTTTTTTCCGAGGTGTCCTCGTCTCTCCGAAAGAGGCACTTACGGACAGTCGGTATTGTTCTTCCGCAATTTTGTGTCAGATTTACTTGATACATGGTACAAAGATGTCCCTCGAGGAGATACTTCTTGCCTAAAAAATCTTCCACTCAGGGTCACGCGATCTGGAAATAACAGTGTGTGAATTCTATCTTTTAAATCGTCTTTTCTCGGCTGGTTTGAGTCAGATTTACTTGGAAAGTGATAGAAAGGTGTTCCCAGTTGAGATGCTTCTTACCTGAACTTGACATCTACTCAGGGTCACGTGACCTGGAAATAATGGCGTTTAAAAATTTTAGTGGACATCTTATTTTACTTTCTGTTCTTTTTTTTGATCCTTTATTCATTTGTTGAATTCTTTCTCTCTCTCTCTTTCTTTCTTTCTTCTTTCTTTCTTTCTTTCTTTCTTTCTTTCTTTCTTTCTTTCTTTCTTTCTTTCTTTCTCTTTGTTCCTTTTCTTTTCCCCGTTAATGTCCTCCTTTTTCCCCCTTCATCGCCATCAGCCTTTCAGGGTCTGTCGTTGGATCAAGGATTCGCAAGACCTCTCCATCCTGGGCGTCACGGAGCCAATATTTTCTGATTTTGTCTAATCCGTAACGCCTTATATTATGCTCACCACAGTTAATGATCACATATTATCTCTTGGAATCAACGGTATTAGTTGTAACGTCTATCGGTTGTTTGCCATTTTTGCAACATGGCCATCCCATTGCCATTTTAGTTTTCGAATTGATTCTATGATGTCTGTGACTCCTGTCTTTTCCTAAATAAACTGTACTGCTTTGTGATCCCTCCATTTTATGTTGAGCGTCATTTTCTCTAGTGCAAGTTGTATGGTTCTCAGTTTGTGGGTCAATCTTTTGGCTAGGTTCCATTTCTCAGCTCTGTAGGTGTCTATCGAGAGGAAGCATTGGTTATAGCCCCTTCTTTTTAAAACTAATTGGATTTTATTGTTTCTTGAAGGTTTAGCTTGCTCTACAGAAAACTTTGGCTACTTAGAGTGATTCTTCACTCAATTTCTTCTTCTTTTGAGGGTTTCATAGAGATTCATCGTCCTTGATAGATAAAGGGTTTTATTTCGGTTTGGATGTCTATGTCTGTGTCTGCGACAGCGAATTCTTTTCTTTTTTTTTCATTCATTTTTCTTTTTCCCATTCTTGTTTATCACTTTTGTTCGTTTCTTCCTTGGATTTTTCAAATTCTGGTTCTCTTCTGCTTTGGATCCCTTTCTTTATTAACCAATCGATCATAATTTTGTTTTTATTCAATTTTGAATTTTTTTTTCTTTCCTTGCTGGCTAGCTCGCTTTTTTTCTTCTACTTCTTTTTGTCCTTTTTTTTCCGATTTCTCACTTTCTTCTCTATGTTCCTTCTTTCTTTCTTTCTTTTTTTTCTTTCTTTCTTCATTTCTTCCTTTCTTTTTTCTTTCTATCTCGTTGCCCTTTCTTATTTTCTAATGAATCACTATTTTCGTTTATTTTGCCTTCTTCCTTTCCCCTTTTTCTTCCTTTCCCCTTTTTCTTCCTTTCCAGGTTTTCTTATTTTATTTTTCAATTCATCTCAATTCTTGCTCGTTTCTTTATTTTTCACATCAATTCCTCGTTTAATTCCCATTTCTAGTCTTTATTTATATAAATAACCGCCATTATTCTTGAACCTGAATCATTCTAATTGGAGTAAACATGGCCAGTCAGAGAAACCGGTTTATGAATGATAACAATGCATTTAAATACTGGTAGTAATAGGTCTGGTTAGTCTCCTAGAAGAAGTCGTCATAACAAATGTCTTTTGGCAGTATGCCATATTCGGGATGATATATTAGAAAATTGGAAAAAAGATGACCAAAGAATAAGTTAAGTGCGCGTCCTTTTTGAGGCAGTGATCACCACGAAAAAAAGCAAAAAAAACAAAAACAAGCAGGAATACTGCTGAGCGCAAACTGAGGGATCAATTTCGCATAAACTTACATTGCAAATTGAATCCAAGACAAAAAACCTTGAGGAAGGAATTTGAAAAAAACACAAACAAAACAAAATGTTTTTTTTTTGTTGATATGATAAGGAGTAAATGTATAAATTTTCAGACTCCTAGCTCGATTGGTGCAGCTGTATGCATGATACACACATAGCCAGCTGGATAAATTTAAAAACTGACGAAACATATTAGGGCAGTTTTGTCGACAGTTTTGGTTGGCAGTTACTAATCGGAGTAGTTATGGCGGAGAACTAAAACATTGATTATGATATCGTCAGTTGAAAGAAAACCAGAAAAGTTGAAAAAAAGGAAAGACATGGAATCAATGGAGACAAAAAGATTACGATTAAAATAATTGGGAGGAAAAGAGAAAATTAAGAAACAAATAATTTCTTTGGAAATCCAATTTAAGGGAAGAAATTCAGAAAGGCAAATAGGAAGGGAAAAAAAATGTCACAATCAGATCTTACTAAAAAGAGAGTTATTTCCCCCTTTTTTTTATCTATAGACGTTAATAATGTTAATTTGCCTTTTGCAATGTCTAACACAGCGTAGCGACGCTCAGCTAAGCAACGCTTTTTCCAGAGACAATTAACAACGCCGTTGAATCTTCCAGTTGGCGCCACCAGGGGGCGTTTCCGTCTATTCCATGTCGGCAGCCACGTTGAAGTCACGTGAGCGCCTCTAATTGCTTGAATCGTGTAATGGTGTGCTTTCAATACCGACATCGTCGGAACCGTCACATCCAAATGTGGCGGCGCAGTCAACATTATTCGACAAATCCATTAGCGATTGGTGCCACCTTGATATTGAATCTAGAATAATAGAAAGGGAGAGATAAAAGAAAAGATTAAGGAAATACAGTGAGGAGAAGCGGGTTTCGTCGAACTTGGATGTCGGAATTTTCGGAGGAAAAAAAAATGCAACTTAATGCGTCAAGATTTTTTTTTTCAAAAATAGAGGAGAACTGGATTGCCGTTGGTTGGAATTAGCTATTACACATTTCTTGTAGCATGGCAAAAACTGAAGAAGTATGGATCCAAATATCGAAACATGGGTGTAAAAACGATCGGCAAAATTCAGTAATAGAGTGGATATAAACATAGGATGTGAATGAATATGGAATGAAATAAAAAAATAAATGAGAAAAAGATAGAATGGAAAAAATGGCGAAGATGCTTGCCTCAGGGTTATCAGCGAAGAAAATGCTAGAATTTTTTTTTTATATCTATACTTTATTTACAAGAAGCGTTGGTGTTAACTTACGTATGAGCAAAGCAGCATAAAAATCGAAGAACAACACATAGGAGGAGCTTTTTTGTAGATATTTCGGATTAGGTTCCTTGAAATCTGAAAGGAATAATAGCGAAAGGATTGATAGAAACAGTCAAAAAAGATGTACAGTGTCTTTCATTTTTAGTTAATGAACTGAATGAACCGAACTTTTCTTCGTTACCGACTTCAGTGTGTGTTCAGCAAAATAGATTCTCAGAACATTAACACTGCGTTTAGTTTGATATTGCTAATCAAAGCCAAGCTTACCTATATATATGCACACAAACACACACACACACACACACACACACATATATATATATATATATATATATATATATGCATATGTACAGATAGAGACGGATAAACAATAAGACAGAGAGAGAGAGAGAGAGAGAGAGAGAGAGAGAGAGGGAGGAATAGACAGACACAAAGAAATGAAAAAAAAAGTTTTTTCTGATAACCCAATCTCATTTATTTGGCAACTAATATATATAAAACATTTTTAAAACCCGAACTTAGTAAATAAATACACAAGTACACACGTGCTTACATAAATATACGAGGTGCAACCCAAAAGTTCAGGAAACTTGAGGTGTGAGATAGCGTCCTCGGAAGAAGAAAATCAATTGAAAATGTGCCTCTTTATTTCTTGATGGAATGAATTCGGGTCAAGTGTGAAACAGTGACGGAGGTAGAGATCTATTGGAACGGAAGATTTGAGTGACTCCCAAGCATTAAGTGAGATTTGTCTGTCAAGATTCAGTAGGTGAACTGTTATTTACAAGGCCTTTGGACGATTTTCATTGGGGACCCCGAGGGCGTTTCTAAATAGCCCACCCTCAGCTACTTCCCTACGATGAAATATATCTTGGTTTAGAGTATCTTCCGTAACCTGATGGTTTGAAACCTGAAGCTAGGTTTAGTATTTATCATACGGTGATAAAAGTGTTTGTAGTTGTCTTAACGACAGGAGAAACCTAGCCATTAGTATCTGTAAGATGCTAGAACGGCTGTTGATTCGGTGTCGATAAGAAAATACTTTTTCGCAGGGGACACTACCAAATGAAAATAAATTTGAATCAGAAGTTGATGATGCACAAAAAGGATGAATACACAAAAAATAAAAGAGCATCATTTATTTTAGTAATTGAGATTTGCTACATCAGTCTGCAAAAAAGCAGAACTCAGGAGCCATTGACTTGACAGCAGAACGACATTGACAATGGGAGGACGGGGGACTAAGAGTCATTTGGTAAATAAATGTTCGTTTTTCAAACTTAGAAACAATCAACCAAACTGTCACCAGGACTGTTGAAATAGCTTTCCTCGGTTTTTAAAACGGTTAAGCTGGCTCACTGGCTGTGTATGTATCACGCGTACTGGCTGCACCAACGGGGCTTAAGGGCCGAAAATTTCAACATTTACGTTTTTTTGTTTCGTTTTTAGAACACTTTTCTTAGAAAAGGTTTCTTTTCGATTCACTGAAGTGAATTCTGAAAAAAAACTTTGCTAAATTAATTCCTTAGTTTGTATCTACCTGTTTTTTTAATCCAACGATCACTGCCCAACAAGAGGCGAGAGAAGTAACAGTCATTGATCACATCTTTTCTAATTTTTCAATAGATCTCCCACCACGGGACATGCTGCCAGAAGACGTTGGTCACATAAAATTTTCCATCCAGTGACTTACCAGACTTGTTATCAAGAAAAAAAAAAATATCCTCAGTATATTGCAAGAGGACATAGAGGAGATGGAGTCAGCGGTTTATGGCTTGATAGGTCCGTGACGGACAGGCCATGTTACGAACCAACACCCATCATTCATCCATTTCATGTTCCTGCGTTCTACTTACTCTCCACATCCGCTTCGGCTTGCTAAGTCCGTCGATGTTTCACCAGATGATAAGTTATTCGCTGTGCATGAGTAATCCACGATTGAAACAGTTGCTCCCCTTTTTTGGACTTGAATAGAGATAGGCACTTCTTGAAATCAATACATAAATACTTAAATGAACCAATATCTTCTCTTAGTCGTCCTCCTCTTAATATCTGTTCGTAATTCAAAGAAATCCTGTTTACAATAGGGGATAGAAGTGAATCTATTTTAGTACGTTTCAATTTTTTTTTCCCTAAATTGTCTCAAATGTTTTAATTTCATTCACTGAGAATCAACTAATCAGTTGCTTTGAAGCGACAGAATTAAAACAAGTATGAAATAAACACGAGTTTGTAATTATTCTCTTTCTCTGCTCCTCTCTTGATAACATAGCACCGGCAGAACCAAGAGATGCCACCCAAGTTTCTATCATTAAGCAAACAAAATGAATGACACCAAAACAATTTGAGTTGCCCTTGACAACTCAGTTTATTTTGCCTTTAATAAGACTCAGGATAATTAAAAAGGAATCATCAGAAAGAGATAAAACGAACCAGATGTTAATTAGTGCAAGCAGGACCCAACCAGTTAATCATAATTGGTTCGAAATAATATGACCCGAGTAGTGTTAAGCGATAACCCTCCGTAAGCTCATGGCTCAAATGTTCAATAAGAAAAAGTATTTAATTCTCTTGTTATGAACGTTCAGCTTATTTTCAGCGATAAACTCGGGAATCTTCAGTGGCTAAAAGTACAAAATACAATTCTTTTTTAAGCCCTCTTTCAACGGAACAATACTTGGACAATGAAATCCATTAGGTCTGAGAAGAAGTCCCTTGTGTTAAATCGGGACCTTCGATGCAAGAACCACACCAATGGTTACAATTAAGTGAATTTTGACTTGCATTCAAAAGTAAAACTGATGAAATCACACGTCATATTGTTCACCATTTAAAGGACCATCTTATTGCGTGAGCATTTGAAGCAGTTACCCGGGACCGGTGAATTTAACGGCATCGCATGACCAAGGTATACGTATTCTTCAACCTCTTCTAAAATTCAATTTCTATTCTCACGGTCTTTTGCGGTACTTTATTATTGAACATTACTTTTGTGTTCATTCTGTTCAGCTTTAACCCTTATTTAGGCTTTCTCTATTTTGGCAACTGGACATGTTTTTCTAAAAATGATCTGCCGTTTCTGATATCAAAGAATTATCATTGCAAAACCATAATTGGTTTAAACATTCTCTTTTTTTGTTTGCTTGCATGCTCTCTAAGTATGGTATATCTCTGAATTTTTGAGATGAGGTGTTATTAATATTTCTATTATTATTCGGACTATCCTCATCTTGGTTGTTTTCCATACAACGTTTCGGCCATGGTACTCTACGACCTTCTTTAGGTATCATCTGGTAGGTGTGGGGAGTTTCTCATAATACTCTTTTTATTCTAATATCGTGTTCCAACTTTTGTCAATTTTGCCTTTAATGTCTTTTAATACAAGCATTTGTTGTTGGCCAGTATGATCCTCGGCTCGAGCACGTTTCAGACTCTTCCCTCTGCTGATAGCCATCAATATCCTGACCACGTATTTCTTGTTTTTTGTCTCATTTTTTTTTCAACTGTCTATTAATCAAATTTGTTTAAATCAATTCAGTCTTGAACATTTGAGTATAAATCGCTTTATCTGAAACCACCTTTGTCCTTGCAGCCTCTCCAAAAATGACAAATAATCACAAGGACATTTTGTCGAATTGTGGACCTTGAGTTAAGAAAGGATCGATGAAATCCTATGGTGGATCCACGTTTCTCTCTGATTGCTAGGCAGTTTTAATTTGATTTTGTGACGAATACTGAATTTCATCCTGACTCTCAATCGAAAAAGAAATCCCTGGATCAATCCATATGTTCATTCAAATCTCTCTTAGTCTGTGTTGTCGAAATTTCGTCTGAACCTTTGGGGATATCATGCAGATAAAATTGATTTCAAAATAAATGATTTAGACTACAGTGAGTTAGACTCATTTGACTCGGTTGATGGTTGACATGGTTGTAGAGACCTTCCTCCTTAGTAGTTAATCTTTGGGTCCAGGTTAAAAACCAGGCACCCAAATACTAATTTAGAAGGCATAAAAGCCTACTAAAAAACCTCAGTCTCTATTTCGCAATTAGTTCCATACAGCTCAGCATAAATTTTGACAAGGACTTATATTTGAAGCAATAGAGTCACTCCTACTTTTTGAAAGTTAGCTTTGCGCTAATTTTTTACTTTTGCGAAAAAAGGGAGAAAAGTGAAAACAGCGTTTGCAATGCATTTATAGGAACACTCTACTTGCAAATTGCAGGAAACCTGTAGCCAACTTTGGAGAACTTTGATGTCAAAGACAATATATACATACTTACGCACACACACACACACACACACACACACACACACACACACACACACATATATATATATATATATATATGTATTAAGTATATATCATATCCACCTGCTCATCATCTACATATGTGTGTGTAAGTGTGAGTGTATTATGTATATTGCAATTGAATATTTCGATTTGACGGACATGTATACGCACACACACACAACTATTCTTGCTATGAATCCATTTGAAATACTTTATAGTCTCCATTTGTTCGCATCTTTAACGTTTTAGATGCATAGCTATAAACAGCATACATGTAGATTAGCAAATAGAAGATATATATATATATATATATATATGTATATATATATATATATATACATATATATATATATATATATATATATATATATATGTATGTGTGTGAGTGTGTGTATAAAAACTAGATCTTACCTCACTGAGAACACGGAGACATTAAAAATCTTCCCAATGAAATAGAAACACATCTGCCGACATAAAACCTGCGTCCAATATCCGAACTCTGTAAACACTGAGTCGGTTGTTATAAATTGGTTGGTGCCAAGCCAAACGCTGAAACTCGACAGACATTACGCGACACGCATGCGCTGTCATGTTGAACTGAAATAAACATTCTTGTGAACAAGAACGTTTCTGCTTCAGGTTGAAGTAATTACCGTTCTTTATTTTGATACACTTGCTAGAATAGCTCATTGGTAAGACATGTGGCTATAGGCCAGGAAGCTCTAAGTTCAATTACCTATAAATGGATAAAAGGAAAATAACTTTTTTCGGGCGATGACTTTTCCCTCTACCTTATTTGCATATCAGTATATCATAGTACTGGAGAAGAAAACTGGTTTGCATTTATGTATGTATGTATGTATGTATGTATGTACAAATGTATGTTTGTATCTATCTATCTATCAATCTATCTATCCATCGGGGGCACGTGAATATATGTATACATTAATTATTTGCATTACCAGAGGGGATTGCATTGCCAGATACTTTTCTTCTTCATATTATAGAGTTTTGATTACATTTTTGTGTGTCACAGATGACAATGACCAGACCAAAGGCCAGTGACGTCATGATTGAATAACACTGACACAGTGACGTATGAAAAACTGATGACAAATTCATTCCCAATGAGCCCAACTTGGGTCGACTTGTTTTGCAAACCCTATTTACAGGAACTACTTAAAAGGGAGTTGAAATGGGACACTCAGTTTGGGAATGATATGGTATGGAGAAATTAATTCTGTTTTGTTTCCTTTTTAGATCTCAATGAAGTAAGGGAGTTTGATCCTGGCCCAGCCAAAGGTTGCTTTATTTTGTTTTAGCAAAAGACAAAACCGCCCTTTCTCTTCTTTCAACTTGTTTCTAGCTATTAATGTAATTAAACTGATAGCCGACAAATGCGAGGACGTGTTACACCACTGACTATAACTCTTGCAAGTTGCAGAATTACAAGCAGATTTCTGATTATCGAACTGAGAGGTAAATCCAAGCGGCGGTGACAAGGAAGATCTCTAACTTGAAGCCAGGGCCAAGACAAAATCACATAGGGTAATTCTCATAAAAGGTAGCGGCAAAAGCCTGTACTACTTTCGGTTCACGCGTGTTGTTCAAATTCCTCTACTTACATAATGTCTATTTAAGCAGTACTTATTCACAATTAGTAGGTTGATTAAAGGTCACAGACATAGAATTTATTTTTTCGAACTTTTATCAACTTTTCTTGTCCATGTAGAAGGTGGGGTGCATATCCAATCGATGCCATGATTGTCAAAACGTTTAGGATCTTACCTGACAATCATGAAGGTATCAAAAACATCAATGATTTTCGTCTTGTTCAATTTTAAAAGTCGATTGCAATTAAAAGAAATCTCTGTCTGTGTCTGCATGCGTGCACCGCGATAACTCACCAACTGTACATGGCAAGAAGTTGACATTCGATGGATATGTTAGTTAGCACAAAGGTGATTCATCGTTGGTTTTCAAGTTTTTTTTTTCCTTCATCAGCGGTTCCTAGGAATCCTAATAATAGTAAAGAAGTAATTGAAATTCTTTTTTCCATAGTTTCTATGGATTATCTTCCTTGATTTCAGCTTTTGAAATTATCCAAGTGTAGATATAAAGTATCCGAATCAGCAACATTGAGAAGGAGTAATCAAAATATTTCAAAACATAGTCTCATACGATAGGCAGAAATTTATCATAGTAGGCTGGTTTAGAGATGATGAAGTCCAACTCTAACCAGAAATTATATATATATATATATATATATATATATATATATATATATATATATATATATACGTGTGTGTGTATCTATATCAATAAGTGTATTCAAAGACAGACGGAGGGATTAATGGTGTGGTGAGTAGGTAACAGAGTGTCGTAGTATTTTGGTTGACAGCTGTACAAGTCACAAAGGCTCTGCACGAGTCGGCGATGGTTTCGTCTTTTATGCAAAACGGCCTATTTCTGCCTCAATGTCTTTTGCCTTTGTCCTGAAGCTAAAGCGAATGGAAGCTTCTTTTTTTCTTCTCTATATTCTTTTTTTTCGTAAAAGTAACTGTTGAAAAGACAGCGTCGAAATGTTGCAAGGAGGAACGACGCAGCGCTCCTCCGTGACCTTCAAATGATAAAAACGAGGCTCCTCTTAAAAGGCCAATGGTCGACGCCAGAGCTAAAGGAAGAAAAGCCGACGGAATAGATGAATGTGTTGGAGACCTTACCGTTAACCGACAATTCGGAAAGACGGAAACTGAATGTACTGATTTGCCTTTCTTTCATACAACTTATTTGTGTTTTTTGTTCATTTTTTCTTCCATTTTTTTCCTCTATTTCTCAAAATTTATTCCTTTAATCTCTTAACGTTTTGTCTTTTTTCATCATTTCCTTCTTTTCTCCTTCATTTTTTATCTTTTAATTTCTTTCTTTTTGTCTAACACTCTTTTATGTTTTACGTATTGGAAATTTTCATCTTTCTTTCTCTCTTGCTTTCTTTTTTTTTTTTCACTAATTCTTCAATACTTCCTTTCCATCAAGTTTTCCCATTCCATCCTTTTTTCTTTCTTTGGCATTCTATAGTTTTTTTCGTCTTTCTTTTGGAAGTTTTCTTTTGTTTTTTTCTTTCTTTCTTTCATTTCACTTCTTGAAGTGTTTTTTTTCCTTACTATTTTCCTGTTCTTCTCTTTCCTTTCTATTTACCAATTTTCTGTTCTTTTCATCTATTTACATCCTTTCTTTTTCTCTTTTTTCTTCTCGTTCATTCCAGTTTTTATTTCTTCCTTACTTTTAAAAAAAATCTCTTTTGTTTTCTTCTTTTCATTTTTATGTCTTTCCATTTTTCTCTCTTCTTTCTTTTTTTCTTTTTCTCTTTCTTTGCTCCTAATTTTTTCTCTTGTGTCTATTTCTTCCCCACCAACTTTATTCCTGAAATGTCTTGGTGACTGCGATTCAATGAATTGAAACCTTAAAAAATCGTAAGGTCCTCTTTTGGAACCAAAATGCTGTCAGGAGCATGCCGGGAATCGACAGGGTCATACAAAATTTTCCACCAACTAGAATTTTTTTCATCATGCAAAAAAGTACATCATACTGCTATCACCGTCAGCAGCAACAACACCAACAATAATGGTAAAAAAAAAAACCTTAATGAAAAAAAAAAAGAAAAAGAAAACTATTTTGAATTTTTAAAAAATCACTACTAATACTACTATCACTGCTACTACAACTCATCTTGGCTTAATGGTAGACTATTTGCCTCCAGTTCGGTAGGTCGTAGATCAGTCCAGCACTAAGTCATATCGAGGACTCAAAAAATGGTAATTAATATTTCTCCCCCGAGCAATCAATGCAAGGACTTGGATTTAGGAACCTCAAACTATGGCTAAGGGGTTTTCACTGAATTATATCGAACATACAAAGGTTCTCTTAGGATCACTGAAATTAAGCCACGTCGGGTATGGTTAATGCCTACATGGGTGACCATTAGGGAATACAATGTGTTGTAAGCAGAATAAAGTTTGGACAGTTAAGATAGAAATAGGTCTTATTAACAATTATTCGTGAGTGGGTAGCCCTGCCATACCCTCAATGAGGGTATAAGCAGAGAACGGTGATACATATTTATTTATTGATCAGCTGAGAAACTTATGTGCTTCTCACTGCTGTTATTGCTCAAAACTCGATCCCAACTAAAAACCAAGATTTCAAAAGCTCATTTTCTTGGAAGGTCGGTGCCACACAATCTTTCCACACCCACCTTTCTCTCAATCTACCCCTGTGCTACACAAAGCTAAGTGTAGTAATATCTGGGGGGGGGGTATGGACTTCTTTTATCAATATTACCCCAGACTACTTTTCACCTTCTCTCTCGCATGTTTTTCTCTTTGGCAACTGATACTCCCCGTCCGCTTGCGCAATTCACTTTGTTTTTAATCTTCTGTTATTGAGTTCTGACTTTGTATTCGTATGTAGCAACAATGACGGATGCCAATGACCAGAACAAAAAATAAGTGATGTAATGTATGAATAACAGTGACTTAATAACGTACAGAATTACTGATGACGAATTCACTCCCACTTTACAAGCCAAGGTTTGATTTACTAAAGTTTGCAGATTCCATTTATAGTAACTACTAACGAAGGGGGTGGGATGGAATGCGCAGTTTTGGAATAATACCATAAGGAGAAATAAATGGTGATTTTACCTTTTAGATTTTAGTGATGAAATGAAGTTTGGTCCTCGTGTAGTCAATCTTGTTCCCTTTTGTTTTCTTTCTGGTGTTCTAATCAGTAGTAAAATGGACAGGGAGGTATGCAAGGGGGCAGCGTATACAAATTCCTAATTTTCAGGGTTTAGTATCATCATCATCATCATCATCATCATCATCATCATCATCATTATCAGTCATTTATCGTCTGCCGTTGGACATAGACCTTCCCCAGGATTCGCCACACTTCTCTATCATGGGCGTCGGGGAGCCAACTCACTGTCAAGTAATGGAAGCATTACCGTATGTCTACTTCTAAAAGCACAGCCATAACCGCTTTCACCACTGATTTGAAACAGAATCTTAAGAACTTTCTAGATAATTGAAAGGTAAGGGCACGCTTCATCATAATATTTTCATCCTTGTTAGTTTTATCCTGACGTTTCGGTCAATGCATTGATGATCCCGTCCACATTCTAAAATAATCCGAGTTGAAGCAGGATTCCCACTGCCAAGATGGTAACCATCAACCGTGTGTATAAAATCCCATACAGCTGTGGTTGAATTTGAGGGGCATCGACAATCCCCAATCAGAAGCGTTATCACAAAGTTGGGAATTGCTGAAGATTAAGAAAGGAACAAAAGCATATTACCATTTATCAAATGAACACGAATACATGTATACAAAGACCCTCACTGAAGTGTATGAGGCGTGAAGGGGGCTACTTACATGTGTCAGAGAGAACACTGTGTAGAGCAGTCCAGTATAGCAGCGGTTCCCAACCATCGGGCCGCGTACTAGTACTGGGTGGCGTACTGGTACCGAGCTGCAAAGCATGTGCTAACAGGCTTCGAAAAAAACTATATGATCTGGCGATATGAAATGGTATGAGTCAGTTGCAACTTTCTCCATTCTCTGTTACACCTCCCACGCTTCCACTGAGAGATCGATTTGACTAACGCAGCAAACCAACTGTAAAAATGAAATGAACTAAATAAAAATATTTCAGTAGTCAAAGAAGAAAATTTCTTTTTTTTTTCTAATTTTAATTTAAGCTTTTCCCCCAAGAGTTCAGGTGGATGTTGATATTAGATTTGTTGGATAAATCTTTCCCGAAATAAAAGTTCGTGTATTAGTCATTCATAAGAGTCAATAGTCGACTTATTACCTATATGCATGATTAACCGCATCGGTAAGCTTTAAACCGATTAGAAAAATTGCTCCACGCAAGGGCTGATCTATCCTAGTCTTGTCAAACATATACAGCATATATTGTAGCACACACTTAACATCTCATTGCAGGTTTTCACAGAGAAAAGCAACGATTTTAATCTTCTAAATTTTTATAAAGTCTGTTGGTTTTGTTTATATTGTTTATATTTTGAATTTTTTTTACTCTACTTGAATTAAATAATGAATTCATCGATTTTAGAACAGCGTTAAAAGGTATTTCTTTAAGATTTTCAAGTACACGTTGTGATTGCTATCCATTCAACCATATAGATATAAAGCTTATTTTAAACTTTATTTACATCTCTAAAATTCTTCAACACTTCGCTAGAGCCTTGCAAAACATGTTTCCGATTGGGTCCCACAACTCCGAAGGCCGACCCTATTAATAAACCTGGTCCGTATGTAAGATCATTGTCGATATTAAACCAGTATGCGCTAAAAAAAGGTTGGAAATCTCTATAGTAGAAACTTCAATGTCACTTTATATAAAAAAGAGGAATCCCTGTAAGTGTAAAACAGATTCACACAACCAAAAGCAAAAAAGGGTATCGCTTGTGTCTCCCAAATGTACTGCCAAGTTTAGCCCTTTTTTATCCACTCAGTATATTTAGCCTGAATTTCTGATATTTATAACAATAAAATCTTTTAAAATACATGGAATAATGATGTACAAATTCAGAAAGAGTTTTTGGAGACATGGCCCCTTAGTCACTATTGATTCTAAGTATAACCTTGTCCCATTCATGACCTGTATATACAATTATAAAGAAATCACCCGTAATTTACTTTCTCTCAATATAACAACATTCTATGAGAGCTAAATTATCTCCCGATATGACAGTAGTTAGTGGTGATATGCTATACATACATATAATGTAACCAAAAAGGTTTATAATCATTTTACGAGTACTTGTTAGCCTCATCTTAGTAAACATAAACAATAATGATTTATAATATTTCACCTAATGAGAAAAAATAAAAAGAATGTAATAAAAAAGTGTTTTTCCATAAATTCAAGAAAAGTGAAAACAATTAAAAAAAAAATAAAGTGAACATTGACTATAACAATACAATTGTAATTTTGATATCCCTGAAACCGATCCATGGTTAATTTGTTGATGATTTCAACCATAAAATCGAACTTGGAACATTAGGATTATAAAAAATGAGATATAATCAAGTTCTATATAAAATAAGGTAAACTCTGAACACTGAATATTAACAACAATCGTAAAATCACTGACTTACATAAGATAACATCGTAGGATGCTTTGGCAGTGTTCAACATTCGTGAAAACTATAGAATACAATTTTTTTCAGCAGAAATGTTCAAAGTTTATAAGACTATATATGTAAATCATAAATGATTTATATCATCTATTTGAAAAAAAAACACCCGTTGTTATGCTATAACTATTGTTTGGCCTAGACAGGAAGGCTGCAAAAGGAATCGACCTTGCAATCGATAAGAAGCCACTTCAACGTGGCACCGCTCTTACCATTGTGATAAACACCATTAGGACTGTACGATGTCATTTTTCTTTTTATCATAGCGTTTAAAGATATATTTATATTTGGTATTGCACCTCTAGCAATGTGTTTAACATCAGGCTATTTGCATAAAAATATATACTTGTATCTTTGGTAGGTGATCCGTTGTAATTAGACAATAGTGATCCCGTGAACAGCGTAGAATCTTGAATTCACTAGAGCTTACACTGTTTTGGGGCCCACTACTGTTACTGTCGATAAAACAATGGTGGTTTTTTAACCTAGACCTGTCGAAAAACAATGGTATCCAAATATTTGTGTATGTGGCAAACGCCTGTCAGTGGTGGATAGATTTGTGTATTTCGGAAGCAATTTCAACATGTATTGCACCCTTGACAGTGGAATCTCCCATTGGATAAGAAAGCCAATGATGTATTTGGAAAGCTGGAACAACGCCTCCAGAGACAACGGGGTATATCAAAAGAAACAAAGATAAAGATGTACAATGCTTCTGTGCTGATCCCTTTACTCTATGCATGCAAGACACAAGTGACCTATCTTCTTCAAATAAGACAACTGGAGCACTTTCGCCAATAATGTTTGCAAAGAATTGTAGATGTGCATTGGGAAATGCGATAAATGATGTCGACGTGTTTGGGAGATATCAGTAATATTATTGAAGCCACAGCCCTGAAGCATAAGTTACGATGAAGTGGTAATTTAGCAAGAATGAGTGATAAAAGAAACCGTAAAAGTCTTCGTATGGAAAGCTTGCAAACGGAAAATGTCCTCTTCGTAAGCCAAAGATAGGGTATGAGGATTGTCTGAAGGTCTCTCTTAAAGCTGTAAATATCTCAGTTGATGAGAAGGAGACTCAGACGAGTGACCGTGATTCTAGACGAGAACTCATCCATACAGGGAAATTTGCATTCAATAAGTCTGGCATTAAAAATGAAAAATAGAGGAGAAACGCTCGGGGAGAATCTAAATTTGAAAATTCCGCTCACAAAGGTGACTGTTGGGAAATAACTTGTCAAATGTGGGACAGTCTGCCTCGGCAAAGCAAGGAAGGAAAACCATCAACAAAGCCATGAAAAGAGCTGCTTTAGTAGAAACTATATTTTGTTCAGCACCGATGCCATTCAGCAGGAAATTGAGCAATCCAAAATTTGATACCTGCACGGTTCGTTTCTTTCTTTATTTTAGTGATGTCTAACGGCTCGATTTGCTACTGAGTAATATCGGTGCCAAGCGAAATTTAGTTCCTACTAAAATCTTCATAATACTCCCATATATATGTGTGTGTGTGTGTGTGTGTGTGTGCATAGATATATATATATATATATTTGTATAGTAATATATATATATATATATATATATATATATATATATTTGTATATTCATTTTATATCTATCTATCAATATATATATATATATATATATGTGTGTGTGTGTGTGTGTGTATATATATATATATATATATATATATATATAAATATATATAGAGAGAGAGGGATATGAATGTATACACATCAGCATCCATTGAAAACCCAGTGCTGGACAAAGGCCTCTTCCATCTCCATCAATGACCTCGATTCCACTGGTCTCTGCGATGTCTTACCGGTTAATCTTCCTATTACATCTTTCCATTATCTTTTCGGTCTTTCCCTACTGAGTTCATTTTCCCACAAGCACCAATTGATTAATCTTTTACTCCATCTGTTGTCATTCACTCTCGGTAAATGTCCAGCCAATTCCCATTTTTGTAACTTCATTAAATGTATAATGTATTTCACCCTCGTCCGCCAACGGATCCATCTTGATTTACTCTGCTTATGTATATTAACTATTTCTTAGTGCATGTGTATATATACATAAATATATTTATATATACATACATCTCTCTCTCTCTCTCTGTCTCGATGTATGTAGGTATATAAGAAACAAGATTTTTTTAAAACTGACATCTACATTGAATATATCATCTGAATTCATAGTCATTTAATTAAACAAGTTAATATATCTTTGTAATATATATATTTGTGCGTGTGTGTTTGTGTGTGTTTGAGTGCGTTGCACAGAATTACGTGTCCTTTCCACCCCACATATATTCCATCTTAAATTTTCATGTTTATGGTTGGAGAAATGATGACGAAATCCCACTTAAGCCAATACGAGAATGACAATAAATTGTTCGTGTCCTCGGGCGAGTGGGCGACAAAATCAGCCCAAAAGAGAATTAGCCTGCTATTGAAAACTCAACAATTGCTGTACAATGGGTCAGACATTTGGGAGGTCCAGCGGCCAGGAAATGTCATAATGGCGTGCTTCTTACCAACGGCAGACGAATAAATAGCTAAGGCAATCTGCTGACAGATTCGGCCAACATTCAGCCGGGGACGATGAGAGCGGGTTCCAATTGTGCATCTTGTCGTGACATCTTACACAGCAAAAGTGACGTTGATGAGCGACCGAACGACGATGACAACCAATAGGAGATTGTCTTCGGATTCAAGATGGCTGACTAGACACGCGACTTTGCTGACTGACCGGTTAGATTTTAGATTAGGCAAAGAAAGAGTGTAGTGGGAACAAGGTGTCCCAGTGTTTGGGCTGAAGGCATTAGGGAGGTACAATAGAGGCTAGCACTGTCCTCAAACTCAATTTTGTCCCGGCCTGTTAGCGTATTTTCAAATGCTTAAGATGCAGTGACATTAAGCACACGTCATTAAGTGGGAATATACACATGAGTGATTGCATGATTGTGACATGAAGATAGATAGATAGATAGATAGATAGATAGAGAGAGAGAGAGAGAGAGAGAGAGAAAGAGAGAGGGGAGACAGAGAGGGAGTAGAGAGAGAAGTCAAAATTGAAAGAGGTATATATTACGTTATGGAGGTCTTGTGAGAGACAAGATGGAATTTGCCGGGTATTTCATGAAATGATGTTACTTACCAGGATGTCAAAGTTCATAATTTCCAGGGTATCCTTCTGAGGATCTTAATAAGATATGAAAATGAAGTTAAGACGTAGAATGAAAAAAATCAAAACCAAATGAATTAAAAGCAAATCAAACTAATATTATCGCAAAGGCATGATTAGACTCTCCCCTTGCCCCGAACAAATCGGGAAAATGGATCGAAAATTGTACTAAATTATTTACTTTGGGTTAGAACCTAAATCCTTGTATCCGGATTGTCAGTCTCTTAAAATCAAAGCGTTAATTTTTGTAAAATCAGCAGTAGTGGAGATGAAGCCAAATGATTATATCAAAGATAGGAACGTCAGCTATATACAAGCATTATTTGGTTTTATAGATCTTATATCCGTTACCAGGTTAGAAACACTCGTCACATATCCACTTCGAGGAAAAAAATTAAAAAACTTGTTTACTTGTATATTTTGCAAAATGTACCAAAAGTAGAAAATTTGACAAGTAAAATGATGTTTGACTAATTCTGTTTTCTTGATGAAATAGCAAGCTTATTTGTAGCTGGTTGATGTTTCATGGAGCAATTACTAGCTGTAAGAAGCCAACTACTTCAGAAACATCATCATCATCACCATCATCGTCGTTGTCGTCATCGTCATGATCATGATCATGATCATGATCATCAGCCTTTAAGCGTCCGTCATTGGACCGAGACCTTCCCCCAAGATCCGTTAGACCTCTCTATCGTGGGCGTCACGGAGCTAGTACATTCTGAACTTATCTAGTTCGTCACACCGTCTTATATTTTGTTTATTCCGGTTTTGCATGTGATCTCTGGGGAATCTATGATGTGATTTGTGATTCCTTGAGGTTATCTGACACTCTTGCTTCGTAAGCAGTTAATTACCATTCAAGTTTTCTTGCGGACTCTATCATGTATTAGAGTCTGCTCTCTTCCCTCTAATATACTTTGCTATATTGTGATCTATCCGTGTGAAGTGCTTTTTCATAAGCACGTTGCATGGTTCTCAGATATACAATTTTTGTTCCCTCCCCCCATTCGTGAAAGCCTTTAGCAAGTCGAAAAGAATCAAAATAAAAAAGCATATCAAGAAAAATCTTTGAGAGTCACCAAACCATGAATAGTAATGATGGTATGTGAGGCTGATTCATCGATGGTGGTACTAATGGGAGGTATTGGAAACTGGGGTGTAGAGGAACAGAATGAGGGTGCGTGCTGTCTTTATAATGACTGGTCACAAAACATCGAATGAATGGTTTTCTTGCTTTTTTGTCCGAAAAAAGTGACGTAAAGCTAATTTTCGAAAATCACGGACTTACTGTGTTTGAATCCAATCAGAAAAATTCTTAGAGAAGACATTGAGAGCTCATTACCCTGGAAAAGTCCATTGTTTAAAACGGTCAGTTGTATATATGTTTGTGAGCAAACTTGTTACCATTAAGTGGAACAGTCGGGCAGTAAACCAAGAAAATTACACCGTTAAATATATAAGTAGATTGCTTGTGAGGTTTGCTCTATATACAGCAATCACGTTTGATCTTTATTTAGCGACACAACGTAACAATTCAAGGTAGTCGCAAATACGTCTTAACAATAAAAAGCGTTCTTAAAATAGGCCAGTCTTGGTTTGAAATTCAGTGAGTGGGCGGAATCATACATGGATATGGACACAAGCATTGCTGTCTCTGAAATTGAAAACATGGGTTAGCCTGTCAAATTATTTGAACAAGATAGAGCACAAAGCTGAAACAATTTCATGGCTTATAAGTTTCATGTGACAACCAATATTCATGTCAACTGCTCCGGGTAATTCGAAGAAAAAAAAAATGAAAATTCATGACAAACCCTTTGAATAAGTGGATTTGAATGAGGATAATCTTTACCAGAGGTAAAGCATCAGGAGGAAAAAGACCGTAATCATCATCATCATCATCATCATCATCATCATCATCATCACTAGTAATAGCAGTATGTTTGACCTCCCACCTTCCCCAAATATTCGCCAAATTTTATGAACATGGGCATTGCGGACACAATGTTTTCTGAACTTGCCTAAATTGTCTCGCCACCATATGTTTTGTCGGCACCAATATCCAGTGTGATCTGCTGGGATCCCTTTTGCGAGATGAGATGTCTTGTGGTTGCCTGACATTCATGTAAAATGATCAGTCCTCTACCAATAATAACGATGATAATGCATTTGTATTTGTGTCAGCAACTAAGCATGCTGTTTTCTATCTCTTGCATCCTAATTTCCGAAAAACAAACTACATTTTCAAGTCGTTTTATCCTCTGACTACTGATACATTCTGATATAATGGTTACTCTCCCTTTCGGAATAGTCTCTATTCACCCCTATGCAATGCCATAACGTGATATATATATCAATTATCAGCGTTGGAAAATCTATATACCCATGTGATACGGGATATGTCATCATGGGAAATAAAAAAAGGCCCAAGTTCCCCTCGCATTGACGTATATATCAGTGTATACATAGATTTTCCTTTTTGCTGATGATATTAATATCTATTATAGATCTGAAATCCTGGATAACATTGTCAGAATTGTTAGCAATAAGACCGAAGTTGTGGAAAAAGCTTCATGCTAATAAGATATAACTGAATATTGGTAAAACTTATCATATCATCTTCCATTCCACATATTCAGGCATTCCCTCTAACACTATGACTGAAATTGGTAAAAAACACACTGAAAGAGTTTCATTTGTCAAGTTTCTGGCTCTTTAATCGGATGAAATTCTGTGTAGGAAATACCATCCCAGTGAATATCCTGAGTAATTGGCAAGAACATGCGGTATAATTTTCAAAATAAGTTTTCTACCTCGTATTGTTCTTCTTAGACTTTGCAATGCATTATTCATGTCTTTCCAATACCTGCAGGGGGCAAACTTTTTCATTTTATATTGGTCCTATTTTTAAATTGCAGAAGATAAGAAAAACTGTCACGGCGATTTCTCATCAACCCAACTTCTTAAACTCTTTTCCCATCTTCGAAGATGTTAATCTTCTGAGACTTTCTCGAATTGTTTAACCCGAACTGCGATATCCTGTGTATGGATCTGTCATCAAAATCTCTCTTTCGTCTTTTCACCATTCTTTCCTCTCTGAACCCGACTGTTCATCAATATTCAATTAGGTAATCTGTTCGTGGTGATTTTTGTCTCATAAGGAGAATCTACTATATAGTTTGAAATCAATTCACTATTTTGGTGCCAAATATTCATTCAAAAAGAATCTTAGAAGACAATGATATATATTTTCTCTACAATAGAGAATTCGATTAGCCTTATTTGCTCAGATGTCAGTACATTATTCATCTTTATCCAAAATTCTGTACTCTGTTGATATAATTTCATATTTTTGGACAGTCGAGGGAACTCTATTCTTGCTACTTCATCTACTCAGAAAAGTTTTCTTCTAATAATTCCCTTCCATAAAACCCTATTCGTCATGTCTTTGTAAGTCTTTTATAATCTATATATGTTATTGTCGTTATTATTGTATTTTATGCATAAAATGTACTTTTATTGCATCGTATGTGGAAGAATTTGAAGAACCATGAATCGAGAAATAAAGTTCCTTGCACCATTTTTGAATTATCCCTGATCCCATCTCTCTTATTGCATTGCATTGCATGTAGAGGAATTCAAAGATTACCTGCAATGTATAGATGCAAAATCTCATAGTGAATGAAAAGAGACCAATTCAATATCCTCTCCACCAGATCTGGGGGCACATTGTTCGGTTGCCAACACTAAGAAGGGAGAACCTATGACTGAAAACACACTGCATTCTTGCAAGGCTGTTTGCTGCTTACTACAAAAACAGCTCTTTAAAGATGTATGGAATACAGATCAATGTAATTTACAACAAACATGTAAAGGGCAAAGATACAAAGATCAGAATAGAAAATACACAGCTAAAGAAAGTAGACTACATTTACCGAGGACAACAGATCGCCATGAAATCTTGGAAAAAAGGAGAAATCAAGCGAAGAATTCTTCTATGTTGGCCAATTTCTGGTAGAGCAAGCTCAATTTTCGAAAACAAGAAAATCCCATGAATTAAAAAAGGGTATACAACCAATGCATCTTCCCGATAGATACCTATGGAGCTGAAACATTGAATATAACGAAAAGACAACGAGCCATGTAATGTGCACATGAGAAAATCGTGCTTGACATCACACGAAGAGAACACAAGACAGCGCAGTATATAAGAAAATAAACAGGAGTCGGGGATATAATAGGAACCATAAGAAAACTTAAATGGCAATGGCTGGTCATGTTGCAAGAATTTTGGTCAATCGCAAAACTATGCCCAGTAAAATACGTTATGTGACGTGTAAAAAACTACAGATGTTAAACGAAAAAAAACAAACATTGGCTCAGTGACGAGAGATAAAAAGGTAATGATGATAAAAAAGTGTGATAGACGTGGAAAAACATTGAACAGGAATCGATATGCAAATTTATGTCTCTATACAAATGTACAATATCTTCTTTAACTTTATGAATAGAAAAAAAAACAAAAACAAAAACAAAACAAAACAACAACAGAATAACTAACAGTTATCCCTCGTTTATTGCTTTAGGTGAGGGGATGTTTATCGTATTTTCTGACATCTGAACGTATCTCAATTTTTGTATGCATATTCTCAAGTAAAAAAAAAAATTCCCTTTTCCCGATCTTCATAGCTGTCCACACTATTGGGTTATTTTCCTGTCCTTATCTTTTCAAGTTCTATAACAACCCATACAGTTGATGGCGGTTCACATTATTGGCATGGCTCAGTATCGTTGATAAACAATTGATAAAGCATCCACCTTCCATAAACAGAACTTGGGGGCGGGGTAAAAGCCGTCTTACATGCTGACAAATACTGTAATTACCAAAACTTCAGGAAAATGATATTCATCAAGACGCTTTAGTTCTGTGGTTTTCCACCGAGGAGGGACCCCTTATAGAGGGATTTTATTCCATTTTATTCAAAGTGTGTGTAAATGAGCCTTTGGAGATTGATAACAGTTGAGCAGAAAATGCAGGAGTAGTAATATATATATATTCCTGTTGCCGTTAGAGATCACGGATTTTCAAATAACTTTATCCATACAATGCCGCTTGTATGATTCTTAAGTAACGGTGGTGGTGGGAATGACGCAGCATTTTGATTAGATAGGGAGTTAGGCGAAAAAGGTTGAGAATCTCTGCTCTAGTTGGTAAGATATATTATAGACGACCCGCTGAAAGCTTTCACGTATTTCTCTAATATTCTACCCACGATATCACTGCTTATATGGACATTAAGTACAGATGGAGCTTCATCATTGATTTTGGAGGAATTTGTGAAACAATAATCCATATGAAATTCAATTAAATCTATCTCACTGGTTAATCATATTACATTCCTAGTTAATCCGAGTGAAAAAAACAACAAAAAAACAAAACACGGATATACAGGTTTTCCCCGATATCCAAAAGTAGAGCGTTCTTATAAAAGTTTTCCATGTGCCTTTATATAGTAAATCGAAGAAGCAATTACCATTAGTTTATATTCGAAAAGCTTCTCAGTGTCCCTGAATCCAAATATTGGTTAGGATAGTATGTTAGTTTGAGTCATCGGAAGTCGTGGTGGTGGTAGAAGTTACTGAACACCGATATATAATAGAGAAAGGAAGAGGACATGCTCTGCTTCCATAATGACTCGCAACCAAACCATAGCTGAACTTATTTTCGCTTCAGGCTTTTTTTTTTCAAAAGAGCAAAAAAAAAAAAGGTGTAATACAAACTTTCGAAAGTGTCAGATCAATTGCATTTAAATTCTATGAGATTTTTATTTCAGAAAAAAAAAACCAACCTAAAATTTGTTCCAGTGGAAGGGTCGATAGTTACGAACATGGACCCGAGAAAAGTTCATTGTTCGTAATATAAGTAAACAAGTAAATCTCACCGTTCACGATATTAACAGATGAGATATTGTACAATTCAATGGCTCTGATCAAAGAACAAATTTCCTCGCCGAGTTCAAATTGTTGCATGTATATTCGAGACTTGTAGAATTTTTGGCATCTGCTTAATTTATGTTAATTAAACAACAGAGAACCTTTCCATTTCAAAGAAAAAAAACTGGGGGCTTTTTCGTTATTTCCCACCAAAAGCTAACGTCCACAATTTCAAAGAAGGGAACCAGAGAGAGAAAAAAAGTGCATTTCCTTTTTCTCGCCAAGCAGAAAATCAATTTCTGTTGTTGATTTTGGGCCGACTTTTGAGCAATTCAAAATCGGTCAGCTGTCAGATTCTTGAAGCTCTGCCAGAAGACGCTAATTCTGTCAAAATTCGCAAAAACAAAAAACAAAAAAACAAACAAACAATATATGTAATAACATTTTGGAATTTTTTTGTCAATACCCTCCAAACTAACGAAAAAGACCTGGCATTTTTTCTTTTTGACCGAGAAAAAAACAAAACAAAAAACAAAAACAAAAACCACCTTTATTTATTTTTCTTTTTAGCTTGCACATTCTAAAATGGTGTACGTTAGATTTTGCTAGGGACTAATGAAATACTCCTTAGAGCTTTTCTAATCGCAAACAATCATTACTGGATTTGTAGATAATAAGGTGACTTGTGATAGAAAAGTCATCATTTTGGGGGAGAGTGTAAGAAGCATTACGAATACCGTAGTCAGGAAAAAAAACGAATAAACATTTACAGAATATATATTCGTGCATAGGTTGAGTTTTGGAAACCAATTTCTTTGGAAAGACAATTGGGATTCGGCCATGAGTAACAATTTAAGAAAGTTGAAATTCAAACATGAAGACAGAAGGATTGGGACTCATGTACGGGTACATGCGGCGTTTAAATGGATAAGATGTGATAAACCAGCTGAGGAAGGTTAATGTAGTGTTTTTTTTTAGTTCAGGTGATGCCGGAGAAGTCAAAAATACGGAAATGTAAAGATCAAATAATCAAAAAGAGAACCAGTACAAAGTTTGAGGATATAGATTCAAATAATAACTGACAATTACTATACTTGTTACCCATAATCATTAAGAACGTAATAATTACTGTCCCCCACCAAAAAATAAACACAAAGCTTTAAAAAAGATAAAAACGTTGCAATTCACGTGAGAAAAACTACGAAGATGAAAATATCCTGAATATTATGTTGCTCCGTTAGTTCAATTACAAAATATATATATATTTTTTAACATGAATTATGACTCAGCTGAACCATTGTAAGAATATAACAAAAGAAATCCTAACGCAAGCATTGTATAGGGATGCTGATTTTCTGAAAGCTTTCAACTGAAAAAAAATTAAAAACAAAAAAAACAAACGAAAAAACACTCCTATTACTTCGTACAACATGATTTCTGTTCCTGGGTAGTGAGTGTTTTTTCTGATTGCTTATAAGTGAGAAGTACAGGAAATGGCTATTATTCCCTTTTAACTTTGCTTTTGTGACCAGGATAGTGATATTCATATTCATTTGTTCTTTTTTTTTGTATTACAAATACACAAACTTGCTCGTTCTCCAACTGAGAAAGTAGATATCAAATTACCACTGTCATGGACGCAAAATCAAAGTTCGAAGGGACCGATTATTATTTTCCACACTTGTTTACCATAATCAATGAAAAAATGACACTTATCGCCAAAAAGCAACGAAACAAAGTTTTAAAAGAATAAAACGTTGTAATCCGCGTAAGAGAAACTACAAAAATGAAAATATTCTGAAGACTATGTTGCTCACTTAGTAACACAATTAGTATCCTCCAAAACTCGTTTCTTGTAGACCAACCAAGGGAATTTCATTTCTGGTGGCCTATTTCCTGTCACTTATTTTCATAAATATTTAATGTAACCAATTCTGCTTTTTTCTACTAATCTCCTGAGAGCTTTTCTTTCAAAATTTCAATAAAGATAGACAAAAATCTATCGCAGTGTTGAATCCCCAGGCATTTTAAAACCGAATTTAGATTAAATGGTGAGATTGCTTTCTTTCTTTTTCCCATTTTGTCATACCTTTCCTGATTTTTTAGCGCAGGATAGCTGAGTTAATTTCTTTTTTAAAAACCCTCTGAAATGTTTCAGATCATGAAAAAATAATTGTTACACTTGCAGTCAGATTTGTAGAAAATAGGACACATAGGGAATCATTTAACAACTCTAAATATATCAACTGAAATCTTTTTTTTTTGTAAAATTTAAAATCTAGCGTCTCATTTACAAATCATTGATAAGGGACAACTATGAATAAGTCTGCTTTATGGACTTTAGTAAAAAAAAATGCCGTGTATAACAAACATACTGAGGACAAAGACATATTGACTAGAGTTGAAAATGTAGAGTTGAAAGAACTACACCACTAAATCTACCTAGGACAACAAATTTCCATGAAATCCTCAAAAGAGGAAATCCCCGGAGATTATACGAGAAACAGTTGTTGGTAGAAAAATAAGATGATGTGACGAACAAGAGAGGTTCAGAAAGTACTGGCTCCATAGTGCCAACGGTAGAGAGATGAGACGAATCTTGGGGAAGGTCTATATCAAACAAAGGGCATTTCCTACATCAATGTTTATTCTTTCAAACATCAAACAGGCAAGCTGCAACCTCTTTTCCTCAGCTCTGTAACAGAAGTCTCTGCATTGTGTGAAATATGTGACATCATGTTAGCTGATGGTATCAGGTACGCACTTTATCTATTTGAATATTCTGTTCAGCAAAAATTACAACTATGGAAAAAAATCCTGAGTTATCTCCCATTTTTTAAAGTGTAAAAGTATGTACTAATCATTCTGTAAATGATTCGAACGATTATCTCCATCGTTGTTGCTTTGATCACCACGATTCTGCCGATATGGAATCCACTTGCAAATCAAGACTAAATAGCTGGAAACCAAGGAAGGACGATTATGCCACGCGAATATCCTTGTAAATCATGAAATGAGATCCAAGCATTTACTTGAGCTTGGACTCCTGGCACAGGTGAGACTTTGAGGTTGCAATGATCTAAAAGTATTCATTCTACCTTAATGCTTCTCATATTGCTGTCTGTATATACTACGTACAGGTCAGTCTGGCCGAAGGCCATACGGGGTACAAGGACTGATAGTGAGAATCGAACTCATTCCAGTATTAATGGGTTTATTGGCTAGCCCGCTAGCCATCATACCACGATAAATCCCATACATCTGTTATATTTTGAGGTTTCCTGCGGTATTCGGCTATCTAGGAGGTTATATATTTTCTGTTTTTTAGCAAAATTGTATTCGTTCTCATTTACACGTACTTTGATATACAGAGCTCAATTCCGGTTTTTATTGTTATTAGGAGGTTCTTTAGGGTGTGGTCTCCATTCCTTTTTTTAAATGTGTAATCTATGTGTTACAGCATCAACTCCACCCAATATTCTCTTTTTATTTTCATTAAACATTGTGGGTCATTATATTTTGGATCATGCTAATACATTTCTGTTTGTTCATACTTAGTTATGCTCATGTCATCCGATATAAAAATGGCCCCCAAGTCATTCAATGTCTGATCTCAGAGATTTGCTAACCGACCAGTGCCCTTACGCTGGTTCCGGGATCAGCTATTCTGGTCTGGGTTTCCGATATTACAAATTTCTCTTGTTCCAGAATGAAATATGGGAAATAGGCATAGTAGTGACAACTACCTGGAGTGGCGTCACCGTCTTCACTATTCCAATTTGAAACATTACCTAGCAGTTACCCATCTAGACAGCGACCCGGCTCGACGGTGCTCAACTTCGATGATCGTACGAGAACCAGTGTATCCAACGTAATTTGTTCGTAAGCCTTCTCGAAGATTAAAGCCTTATAAATCAATATTCTGTAATCCAGTAGGTTTGAAGGGGGGGGGGAAATCCGGACATGATCCTTCGCGAAATTATATTTCGATTTCAAAGACCGGAAAGGATTTTTTTTTTCATGCGGAAATTAATATCCGTCGTCTGGAAAGCGGGAAACCAATTTTTGATTTATGTTTTCTTTCAAAAAAAGTTTGTATTAAAAAAAAAATGACTAAAAAGAAAAAAAAAAGTCTGAAAGGGAATTGTTTGTATTGATGCTTATTGAGTGGGTTTCAAATCAACAGTTTATTCAAGGACGTTTGGGGGAAAGGAATGAACACACACATAAATGAACCCACATGAAGACGATTCTATTGCTCGAGGATCTGGATTCACGGCCAAAGAAGGTGCTTCAACTCACTCATTGACTAATCCTAGGTGCATAATTCAGCGTTTTTCAAGGCAGAAAATAGCTGATGATACATATATAAACGAACACACACACACACACACACACACACATACATACATACATACATATATATATATATATATATATGTATATATATATTGGCATCGTTTCTATTTTTCGACAACAATCAAAACGATTAATACTCCTAAATCTGCCTGAAGTTCAGTAAAAGCCGTAAAGATGCACGTTAATTGCTGCCAATAAGAAAAACAAACAAATATGACAAACGATTTTCCTAATTGGTTCATTTAAAATGGAAATCGGGCCATGAATGAAATTTAATTGCTTTTTTTAAAAAAAAGGGAAGGAAAATAAAAGATAAAAATCAATCAATAAAGAAACAAAAAAGTTGTAGACAAGAGGCAAATTAAAAAAATAAAAACATAACGAGAACAAAAAAATCTTGTTGATTTGAGATGATGTTTACGCCGTGAGACAGCAAAGGATTTCAGAAGGTTGGGCAAGTCCTTGAAAATCAGTCCAAAACAAAGGACTGAGGAAAGATTTACTTGACTTTTCTAAAATTCAAATTATCCCAAGAGTTTAGTGGATCCTCGGGGTACCATACTGGGTCGTTCATGGTATTTCTCGGACTGACTGGACGACTTAGCAATTCCCATTTTTTCACCAAGTGATGTGACACGTTGCATTTAGTCATGTGTTAGCAGCACGAAGTTTAATTAGGTGGATTTACGTATTTCTCAAAGGCCAAAGAACGAATTCAATACGAACTGGCTCAATCAGAATTTGAACTCTGTTCAATGAAACCCATTTTACATGCTGTTAATGTCAAACCAACCTGCATCTCCAGTTAACGTCTCAATGAAAACTTCTGGTTTCATTCGGTAAAATACTTTCTTCTTTTTTTTCTCATTCAAACGTTCTCTTTTGTTTCTTTTTGTTTTTATTTAGTCTGCCAAGGTTTTCAAATTTTGACTTTTAACTATTTTTTTTTACGTTTTACATATCTATTTCTGTTAATAAAGTCTGTTTGAATAATTGTACGGAGCGTAGACCTATTATATTTAGTAATACCTTCATTAATTCCCAACCACTGAAAATACTTTTTATTTCTGACCTCCAATACAGAATGTACAGATTAGGTGCCGAAACTTGCCAAAACAAATTTTAGGTTTAGAACAGCAAAATTCTGCAGTTGAATGAAATTTTAAATTTAATCTCAATGTTAGTTGTTTTCATTCATTCATAGCCCTACAAATGACCTCCGTCGTCTTTACCAAGACCAAATCTTACTAAGTGCAAGGTATAACTAATTTTTTTTTTTGGGAGTTGGGAAATGTACTCATTTTATTCATTAGGTACGCCTCAACTTGATGTTTCATACGATTTTGCCACACATATCTCTACATTTGGTGTGGGGTTTTCCTAAACTAAGCCCAATGGCTTTAAGAGCGTATTTACTTTTAAGCAGGAATTTGAGATGTACTTTGGGTCATCTTCAAACCAAAGTAAAATCTAATATTCAGAATGCTGATTTTCGGGGTAAGCAGTCTCCTTCTCTGTTTGGAAGATTAGTGTATCAAAATTGTCTTATTCCCATTTCAACCAATCTGGTCTGTGCTGTACTAAGTCATGTTTAATATTGCGAGAGAATCGGAATAAAGAATAGATGATGAAAGGAAGACAATCATAAGAGCTGGAAAATAGCTGCATCCATACTTCCATAGCATAAGAATTGGAAAAGAGTGACGTCATTGGTCTCCTACTTAATTGGAAGACAGCAACGTCAATAGTCTAATTTGAGATTTGGAGAAGAACAAGGTTCATAATCCAATAATCATAGACATGAAAATTAGAGTTTCATAAACATATTTACAAGTATTGTGAAAAATCAACTTCCATGGTCTCGTTAGAGAATTGGAAAAGAGAAACGTGAATAGTCCCCAAAATATAGTAATTGGAGGGGGGCAGCATCCATAG
This sequence comes from Thysanoteuthis rhombus, assembly GCA_963457665.1. NCBI lineage: Eukaryota > Metazoa > Mollusca > Cephalopoda > Oegopsida > Thysanoteuthidae > Thysanoteuthis > Thysanoteuthis major. The sequence continues at coordinate 14,206,326 of OY735210.1, forward strand.
TCCCATAACTGGAAACTGTTTTTCGGTCCCTTATGTAATCGGAGTAATAATGTTTTCATTGGAGTATCCTGATTGATGAAGTGGGCCCATTTTCTCAAGGCTACCGCAATCTTATTTTGATTACCTAGCAGAGAGGCACTGAGTACCATTTTGAAAGCATTTAGTATGACTTAGCCATAGATTGAACCAGAGATCTACAGAACGGGAGCCGAGTACTCTATCCTTGCGACTCAGTGGTTGGTAATAATCATGAAAATAAAAAAAAAAGGAACAAAAAAGAGAAACGAAAAGGAGAGAGAACGCTGTTAAGAAAGAATCAGGAGAAGGCAAGACAAGAATTCAGAAAACCAGCGACAGTTTTTGGAAAACTGTTTAGAGGAAATTGAATTTTTAAACCAAGTTACGTCTCCCCTTCAACGGAAGCACATTATATTTTTATTTCCAACATCTTGGTTAGTCATCTAATTCTTTCACAACCCTGACCCCCCACAGTACCTACCAAAATCCTAAACACCCTCCTTTTTCTGTAATCCTGTTCTAGTGCACAGTTCCCGCTCAGATGACTTAAAAGCTTTTTTACAGTCGTGTTTAGACGCCATATTCTTATTGTAATGCAACGCTAGCTGGAAAAAAATGTTATAATAAATATCAAACAAGTCAAAATGAAAGAATCGAGGTAAAAATGACACAAAATAGATGGATTACGAAAGACTTATAAAATATGCAGATTGTATGAATTTGCATTGAGTTTTTTTTACAGTTCCAGCCAAACTAGGAATAAAAATCACACGACGAAAAACGAAATGTTGAAAGCGCTTCAAGAGTCTCTTTGTTCATTTAACGCATTTGTGATGTGGATAGAAAGTTTTTAGAAAAGAGAGAGAGAGGGAGGGAGGGAGAGGGAGAGAGAGAGAGGGAGAGAGAGAGGGGGAAGAATGAGAGATATGAAATATTCATAATTTTCTTATTCTTTTTCTATCAGCGTCTCGACTTAACCATTGTGAGTAACTGTAAGTCTATCAGCAAAGAAATAGTAATGGTGTATGAGTTTTGCGGAATGTTGAATGAGAAAACATTGACTGAGCCCCTTTACTGTTACGGCCAAATCACGCAACGATTCTCGTAAGATCACCGATGTTAAGCAATGTCAAGCCAGGTCGATACTCAAATGGGTGACTAACTGGGTATACCAGATGCTGTAAGCAGCTAGGGATCTTGGAGAAGTCCTTTCTTGGCGATCTTGTTGATCCTCCTGAGGAGAAGATCGATCTCTACACCTATTTACATAAGTCAAAAATCTTTTTCCATGACTAACCTAGCAAGAAGGAGTGAATAAATCGATCCCATTTTCTGTTATGAAGCACCTGCTTCAGAGTGTTAGCCAAATAGTCTCATTAAACATCTGGTGGTGAATTAATTCAATTCTTATTGTTTCCTTCAGGAATAAGGCTGTGTCCTCGTAAATAACAATGCACAATACAAGCTTGCTAACATTAAGAGGAAACTCGTATAACGTCTTGTCTTTTGCCGAAATAAAATGAAACAACTTTTGGTTCAAACTCCCATGCTTCATTAAAATCTAAAAGGTAAACAAAACAGAATTCATTTATTCATGCAATATTATTCCAAAACTGCATGTCCCATTTCATCTCCGTAACTAGTAGTTAATGAAACAAGATCAACCTAAGTTGAGAATGTGAATCAGTTTTTACTTGCGTAGCTCTTATTTGAACCATCATAACGTCACTGGTTTGGATGGACTCATGGTCAATGTTGTGACATATGAAAATAAAAGTCAAAACTTGATAGTGGGAGTTTGACAATATTTTTCATAACAGAAATCCAATGTTTACAATAAATACCGAGAACTTGCAAACAATAATTGACACGAAATGACGTCATGGCATAACTTTTTTTCCTTCCCCTCTCTTTTATTCATCTTAAATTCAAACATCTTAAATTCCAGTGTCTGATTAATTCCCAATGATGAAGTAAACTACAGGAAATTGATTAAAAGCACGCAACTACTCTAAAACCCTTATGGTTTTCTGGTCAAAAATACCGCAGGAATCTCGCAGAGAAACTCTGAACGAGATGCAGTGGTAGTTGTAGCAGTGAATAAATATAGTATACGTAAGGTATTACCAGGAGTGTAGCTACAGATTTGCGGTCTGGGTGGCTTGGCTACCTCTAGTTGGTGCTCCAACAATTAGTGACATTTGTTATTGTATAGTGTCTATTGAAATGCGATAGGTGAACAAATATTCATAAAGTTTTTCAGGGATCCCCCATTGACTGCCGCGGTGGGGCGTTTTTGAATCTCCACTTCCAACATCTCCTCTAGCTACACCTCTGGGTTAAATGAATTTTACAAGAAAATAATCATCATAGCGATATAATAATTAGCAAAACTGTCCAGCACAGAGGTAGACGTTAAGAAAAACTACTTAGAAGCCAGCATACTCGAAAAAATGTGATCGATGATTACCAGTTGTACCTCCCCTACGTCGTAGTTACATGTCCACACCACATAATGCCATGTCTGTTCACAAGATATCTCGAAAAGGTCTCGTTGAATTTCGATGGCGTTTCACAGAAGGATGAACAATAATCTGAAGAAGTGATCTAATTTCAGGACAAATACATGCATAATTATCTCCCCTGCATCAGGTTTCAGCACTACATAGTATCACGGGAGGTCATCAATGAATTTCATTGACATTTTGTAGAAGGGTGTGTTATTGGCCTGAGAGGAAGAGATTGGATTTTAGGGCAGATCAAAGCACGATTACTTCCCCTGAAAATGGCATTGGCTGATACATGGACACACTGAATGATTCTTGGTTTCATTTGAAATTCGGAAAGTCTTATAGTTACAGATACATGACGGGCGCCCGTAGTTCTTCGAGGGTTAAATCGGGTGAGATATCTGGGTCCCACGTGCAGTGGAAGAGAGTGGGTAGACTGTACGAATGTTTTTTTAAAAAAAAAAAGACCAAGAAATTCAATCAAGTAAATCCTCTTTTTGCTGATCCATCTATCAAATTTGATTGAAGAGGGATTTTTATCAGCTGAAACCAATTTTAAGAATTTGATTACAAAATTTGTTCCTAATCTGTGCCTTTGTGTTTTCAAATACCAAAGCTATTACTTCGTCCTGAGACTGGGTTATTTATTGCTGTTTTATGCTCGTACGTATCTTTTATCGTTCTCTGCTCATACATTGAACGAGGGTGTCGAGAAGTTGGGTACCATAGCAATAAGTCTGCACTCTGTTATTGCTTTCTGGTAAAACCCACACTTAGCTTGCCAGGCCTGTCAAAGCTTCGTTCTGCTTACGAAACTTGGTATTCCACAATCGTCACGCATCTAGGTACTGACTAGGTTCGACGTTGCTTAACTTTGGTGATCGTACAAAAACCTGTGCATCCAACATGATTTGTACCCTGAACCCCTCAGCCTTGAAAGACGTTCCTCAAGTCTTTGTGATGAGTTCTTAGCGGAGAGGAATTGAGTGTCATTTTAAGTCTTTGGTATGTCTTGAACCACAGTGTACCAAATTGGCAGCAAGCACTCTACCACTGAGCCACAGTGATCAGTTGCTATTTTAGAAGACCATCAAAACAGTGTGAAGAGTACAGCAACGGTGACCTCGTTGGAAGGGTTCGGTGAAGCTGACAGATTGTATAAATAATTGAAAGTAACCCTTCTCCTTCTCCCCTAAGAGAGTTAAGAATATACTGAATATATTAGTGTACAAGTCTGTCTAATATGCCAACTATTGATTTTTCAACATAGAATCAGCATATGTCTTGTGTATAGGTCGACCAAAGCTTCTCAAAATAATGGAATAACAACTCAGACCAGGCATGCATAATTTATAGTATGTAAAACACATTTCAGCAAGCTTTTACTTGAAAGCTCCCTACCCCAAGAAAGACTGGTTACCAGACGCAAAATGTCTACTATTTACTTTGCCACTTTGTGCTATCATCATCATCATCATCATCATCATCATCATCTTCATCATCATCATCATCATCATCATCTTTTAAACTCCACTGTTGCATTGTTGGACATAGACCTTCCGTCCGATAGGCCAGACGTCTCGATCGTGGGCGTCGCAGAGTAGAAGTACGTAAACACTCTACAGATGCATTCCTCTATTTCCCCTATTGGATTCCTCTCGGATGTTTCATTGTGCTCGGAGTTCAACATAAAGAAAATATGCAACTTGCAATATTCCTGTCTTGAAGTGCAATCTATGAACTTGACTTATTTACAGCTTTTCATTTTACAAATTTTATCAATATACACGAATTTTCAATGGGAAAAAATGAAACAAATTAAGTAATTTTAATAAATGGCAAACGTTGGCAGATCACCCTTTCCTTCTGTATTGCTTTGACAAAACATAGATTACTTAGATATATTTACTTCCACTTTCAAATGATTGAGGGAGAAAGATGTGGAAAACTGGATAATTTTAACTTGTTTTAATATAATGCTAGTGCAAAAAATATTAAAAATTAAGATTTTTTCCCCTTACAAATATGTATTAAGGCATCTCAAGAGTTTGGTCCAATATCCTCATCGCATATGTGTGTTTTCATCCAATATATATATATATATATATATATATATATATATATATATATATATATATATATACTGTAAATTTTTCATATTGCAATGCTCAAGAAGAGGAACAAATTATCAATTTCATAAAGAGTCCTATGTATTCTTTCATCGTATTTTCTTATAAATGTTTAATTTTATAATTTTAGATTCTATGTGAATTTAATTTAGCGTTGTTTTTATTTGTATTTGTAATAGTATTCTTTATTATGAAGTTTGTCAGTTGTTGTACCATATCCTGATGTCTGGAGTATAACAAGACAGGTTTCTAACTATGGCACTCCTCGTTATTTTCACGAATATTCACGAATGGATATTACTACTCGATGATTTTAATTTGTTGTGAAGTCTTTTTTCTTATTATTCTGTTCATATGGATGTAAGTCGAAGTAGAATAGTATGCAACCATGCATGTATGAGATGGTGAGTGGGAGAGAGAATATAAATAGGAATATTAAAAACAGTCAACTAAAAATCTCACAATCGACATAGTGGACATGGTTTTCAAATGGGTCTGCCTAGCTAACTATGCATATATATATATATATATATATATATATATATATATATATATATATGTGTGTGTGTGTGTGTGTGTGTAGGTATATAGGCTATACCAATGGATTTAGAAGGTTGGAGTTTCCAACAGTTACACCCGAATTATGTCCAGGAAAACGTCATTGTTTTTTTTCCTAATCCACACCAAATACATTTTTTGAAAGGGTCAATTGAAATTGTATGTTTATGCTGAATCGGTCCCTGACTATGTGTCCTGTACTTTTCACGCTTATTTTTCGTACTTTTTTAGTGATCACCACCCAACAAAGGGCGAGTGAAATAACATTCATTGATCTCTCGTTCTTCCATTTTTTCATTGATAATCCTCAACACGGCCTACTGCCAAAAGGCGTTGGTCAACTGACAGCTCCTATCAAATGACTAACCACATCTATCCCAATGCTTTTTTTTCTATCTTTTTCAGCGAAGTCTGGTACAAAGTAAAGTTAGTGAGGCCCCTAATGAGAATCGAACCCCTTGTCAATTGTCTGGAAGACTGGTGCGCTAAACATTCTTCTACAGCAGCTGTTCGTACATTAACTAGGCTTAACTTAGTGTGGCGAAGAGCCAAAGTGGTGGAGAATGGAACTCACTTGCAATGTTCTGGAAGACTTGTTTGCTAACCATATCTCTACGACAGCTGTTCTCGTATTTACTAAGCTGAATTTAGTTTGACACGAAGCCAAACGAGTGGGTCCCCTGACGGGAATGGAACTCATTAGCAATGATCTGGAAAACTAGTTTACTAACCATTTCTCTACGACAGCTGTTCGTATATTTACTAATCCTAATTTAGTCTGACGCAAAGCCAAAGTAGCTGGACCCCGATGAGGATCGAACTCGAAACAATAGTAAATCGGCGAGTGAAGTAAGTCAGATAAACAATAGATCACGATAGGAAACCTATTATAATGATTTATTAAAATCAGCTTACTCTGACACAAGGCCCCTCAAATGCGTGGCACACAGTGAAGATTTAACCCTTCATAGTAATATCATATCGCGAGGCTTTCAGAGCACCATGTCCCAGTGTTTTCTTCAAAATAAACAAGTATTTACAGACTTCATAAAGGCAAACTATTTTTGTTTATCCCTAATCACAATATAGTATCATCACCATCTTTCCTTTTAATCTACGTTTTCGGCTTTATCCTGCACTCAACAACGCACTTGTCAACTTCTGCCTACCTAATTGTCAACCAACCAGCCATTTCCATTTCCACTGTGTATTTCCATTGACAGCTGTATGTGACAGTCTCTTGATTTTCTTTATTATTATTAACAGTGATAAACAAATTAGTCTAGCAAATCAGTTCCAGCTCAAACTATATATATATATATATATATATATATATATATATAGAGAGAGAGAGAGAGAGAGAGAGAGAAATAGATATATACACTGATAAATAGATTTACCAAGGTACAAATCATAATCCAATATTCAATGCGTGAATTGTTTATTTCATGAAATGCTCTATACATTAAACATTTAATCAGAGTAAAGCTTTACATATGGTGAAATAATGGATCCACCACACAAACACGTTTATGTTTTTTCCTTTTGGGATTCTTAAGGCTAATGATTCAATTTTTCCGTATACCTGTTCGGACGTTATTGCGAGGAGTGTCTATTTTCTGGGTGGAAAAAAATCCAACTTGTTTTGTTTATATTTCTTTTCCTTCTTTCCTTTTCCTTTTTTTCTGGTGTACTTGTTGATATCTCTGTTGGTAATTCTTGCAGTTCTTTGTGTTTATTTCATTTATTTATTCATCTCCCACAGGGAAAGTGAATTCATGACCGGTTGCTATAAATCACTTAAAATGTTATAGACACACTTTTCATCAGTGTGCCGGTAATCTATCAGTTCAGTGTGGCTCTTTTCATTTGAAGAGATACATCTAATTTTATCTGTCGCCTTTATTCAGGGTTCCCCTTTACACGGCCTTATTTGCATATGTTAAATTCTCCCCGCATTATTGATGGGTTGGCTTCTATATATCCACGATAATTACGAGAAGATGATTAGATGATTAAATTGTCACTAGGAAATTGGCCGTCCTTTTCAACTTGTGTCTAAAACACAGTAAAGCCCCTGATGATTGGAACACTGCTATCATGATACTTTTAATATAAAAAAAGGAAACCCAAAAGACCTCAAGAACTACAGGCCTATAAGCCATCTCATATGCGTATACAAACTTTTCACAAAGATCATCACCAACCGAATCATAAAAAAAAATCTTGATGAAAACAAACCAAAAAGAGCAAGCTGGCTTTAGAAGAAGCTATTCGACCAGGGACCACCTGCATTCAATAAATCAGCTGGATGAAAAAGCAGCAGAATATAAACTACCACTCACCATAGCATTCATCGACTTCAGAAAGGCGTTCGACTCAGTAGAAATCTCTAAGGTCATGGAGGCCATCACTCGACAAGGTGTAGATCCAGTATAAGTCAAAGTGCTGAAACATATATATTATCGCATCAGCTCCTTGATCAAGCTACGTAAAAATATAGAATCCGTGATAAGTCATTGAATTTTTAAAAAAATTTTATAACTGCTCTCCAAATGGTATAGAGGACTTTTTCGAACTAGATCTGCTCAATATATTGATGCATAGACATTGTATATTTTATTATTGTTCTCATATTTGTATGTAATGATAATACGGTAAAATCATGTTGGCTCAAATACGTTCGGCTAATCGTCTAGCCATTATCAAGATTCAAGACTTTCAAGCCAAAAATGAAATCGAAAAGTTAAAAAAAAAACCCAAACAAACAGCAAAACCAACTATTATCAATTGTCACCGTTTTTCTTTTAATCTCAACCGTTTATATACCGAGTCTTAAATAATAGAAATGATATATATACATATATATATGTGTGTATATGTACATATATATAATTAGATAATCCTCAGACAGCTGTTTCGTTGTATTACAACTCTTCAGTGTGGCTATAGACGATCCATTATCCCATCCGATACCTAGAGGTAGGACCGAAACCTCCGCTTCAGACCCAGAGGCTGGCATTCAACGTCCACCCTGCACAGAACTGGACGGTTAGTAAAGTTGAATTTAAGCGATATTTTTTACTTACGCACAATGCCCTATCCACCAGATATATATTGAGAAATGTATATATAATTCGACGGAAATATCTACAAATGCGTTATATTACTTAGAAACCTTATTTGAAATGATCTCCCATATTTTTTCTGGTTCGATTCTTGCATCAACGCCCTTTTCTGCGATTGTTTATTCTATTTATGTTGTTAAGGACTAATAGCTGAAAATAGCTACAGCTGGAAGAATATGAATTAGCTAGATAGCACTAAATATTGAGCTTTTGCTCTGCAAAAAAAGCGCTAAATCGGTATCACTGCAACTGACAGCGTCTCATAGGACTTGAAAAATAAGATTTTACGTGATATACTAGACAGGCTACATCGTCTTTGATTTACCTATGGGATCGATTATATTTACCTTTATGGACTTATCTACTAAATGAACTATTATCCTGTTTGGTTAATGTATTAGTGCGTTTCTTCAGTTATATAAGTTTGTTAAAGTCTGAAGGCTGTCCTGTTTGTCTCACGTGGGTGGTAACAATGTATATTGTCATAGACGCCGGGGGGTAACTTCTTTCCTCCTTAGGTATTGATTCTTTTTAGTACATTTTCTCCTACTTGATCTTTTCAGACAGAAAATGTACCTCTCTCCACAGAAGCAAAAGCCTTTGAATTGATCATTCATTAAACAAAAATGACTACTTTTTGTTGTATACTACTACTACTACTACTAATTCGGAGAAGTGACCAAACATATCAATTGCTTCTTGCAGCATATTGAAACCGACACCCCTTTGGAGCTCAACAGACTAATCTACACTGGAGTGAAAATGGTAACACAACGTTTCACAATGCAAGAAAGAACCCCAAATGGTCATAGGAAGGGAAAACTCAACTGGGAAAGAAGATTAAAAAGACAGATATCGCAACTCCAGAGATATGAAGTACCACTGAAAAATGCACCACGTATAAACAGACCACGAGTAAGACTTTTGGTAGCTCTGCGGAGGGGGAAGAGATAAATCATAGGAGACTACCCAAGGAAGGAAGGCTGGAGAGATATAGGCCAAATACATACAAAACTGCACGTTCGGAAACAACGAAAGAAAGTTTTACCATGATCTGAACGGAGAAAGGAGACAGAACATGGAGCCGGATGCCACAGAGACCAAGAACTATTGGAATAGCATATGGGGGCACCCGAAAAGACACACCGAAACCCTAGAATTGTTAGAGGACACAAGATGATAACTCAAAGAAATAGACAATGGAGAACCAATAGTATTGAATGAAACCACATTGAATCATGGTTTCAGGAAAATAGCCAGCAGGAGAGCACCAGGACCTAACGGGATCCACAGATATCGGTTTAAGAGATACACCACACAACACGATAGACTCACCCACCTACTTCAAAGTTGATCGAATGAAGGCGAGGGAGCAGAATGGATGACCAGTGACAGAACCACCCTCATCCAAAAAGACCCCGAAAAGGGGGAACGTGGCAAACAATTATAGCCCAATCACGTGCTTACAACTCATGTGGAAAAAACCTGACCGGACAAATTGCAGAGAGAATGTACTTATCAATGGAAAGAAGGGGACTATTACCAGAAAAAAAAAAGGATGCAGGAGAGTAACCAAGGGGCGAATGACTTACTGTACATTGACCAAATGATCTTGAAAAAGAACATGGCAATGGGACAGATAGACTAGAAAAAAGTATAGGACATGATTCCACTCAACTGAATACTCAAATGCTTCAGAATGTTCAAGATCAGTGAACCAATGGTGGGACTCATCACCAACTCTATGAAAAACTAGAAAGTAGACTTGACTGCCACAGGAGAAAACTCAGCAGAGGTAAGTATTAAAAGAGGAATCTTCCTTGGAGATTTGCTGCTTCCACTACAATGTGTCATATCTATGATACCGTTCAATACAATCCTAAAAAACAGTAAAGGATACTGTTTTTCCAAAACAAAGGGAAAAGTCAACCACGTAATGTACATGGACGATATAAAATTCTTTGCCAAAAAATAGGGGGAGCTCAAGATGCTGTTCAACAAAGTGAAAGAATACGGTGATGATATTTGGATAGAGTTTGAAATAGATAAGTGTGCAATTATCGTAATGCAGAGAAGAAGGCTTACAACGGCAGAAGGAATCAAAATTCAAGACAACAGGAAGATCAGAGCACTGATCGCTCATGACCAATACAAATACCTGGGAGTTCTTGAATGTGACACGATAAAATGGGAAGAAATGAAGGAAAAAATAAAGAGAGAATATCTTAGGAGGATAAATCTTGGAGTAAGATACACGGGACCATTCCTTGGATGGACCAAGGAAGAACTCCAATTAATGGACCAGCGAACAAGGAAGCTTATGACAATGCATAAAGCCTTACAAACAGCAAGTGCCACCTGTGTGGTGAAAGAGATCAGACCATAAACCATATAACAAGTGAATGTAGTAAACTAGCTCAGAAGGAGTATAAACACTGATACGATAGAGTAGCAACAGTGAAACACTAGGAACTGAGTAAACGCATGGGATTCAACCATACAGAAAAGTGGTACCAGCACAAACCGGAAACAGTCCCAGGGAATGGTAACCACAAATTGTTTTGATATCCAAACGGACCATCTCATCCATGCGAGAACACCTGACTTGGTAATCGTAGACAAAAAGAGGAAGACCTACCAAATTATAGGCGTGGCTTTGCCTGTAGACCATAGAGTAAAGAGGAAAGAGAGTGGAAAACTGGAAAAATACCAAGATATGGCAAGAAAACTGAACAAGGTGTGGAACATGTAAGTCAGGGTAGATCCAGAAATAATAGGCACACTCAGAACTGCTCCAAAAACACTGAAGGCAAGACTGGAGGAGTTCATGATGAAAGGAAGGATTTCAAAGATCATAGCCCTGCTAGGAACTGCACGGATACTGAGGAAAGCATTAGAAATATCAGGATTACGACACCAAATGTTAGCAGTGGCTTAACAAAGGAGGAAGGAAAATGGTAGAAGAGAAGTGAACCATAGCACTAGTGTGATAGGCGAGGGAGAGATGAGATGTGGGCTGAAGACTTGATGAGACTTACTGTCACTCAACCTCAAGCGGTAACCACCTGGCAGCTGGTGAGAAATTGCAAATAATAATAATAATAATAATAATAATAATAATAATAATAATAATAATGGGTGCAGAAGATATGTGAGGAGGGCTGTAAACCTGAGCCGACTTATTGTCAGGCAACCTTCAGCGATAACCATCGGGCAACTGGTGTGAAACTAAACCACAGCATGCTGTGGACTGTTGTGCGACGAGGAGGCCACGAGAATTGAGAAGACTTGCTGTCACTCAGTATCAGCGCTGACCAGTAGGCAACTTGTGTGCAAATGCAAATGCAAAAACAAATAATAATAATAATAATAATAATAATAATAATAATAATAATAATAATAATAATAATGATAATGATAATAATGAAAATGATCACAACAATAATATACGTAGTGGATGAAGTACAGCAAACTGTGTGTATAATTAAGTTCAAAATAGCTTCGACCAATATTTCTCTGGTAGATCTTGAGATCTACGAGCTAATGTCTGAGCATGAATTGTGCGCATGCTTTTCTCTTTTCGTTTACACTAAAATATTCAAATTTGCATTTTAATTTGTTTTAACTAAACTTAGTTTTGCACAAAAGCGGATGATTAAATCAATCTATAAAAAGTGAGCTTTTTAATTAGAGATACCAACCGACTACAATCAAAATTCCCCCCAAATTAGACGTCGGTTGCTTGATCTGATCAATATGAAAGTGTAAATAGTAATGAAAGACAGGTTTGATTAATCACTTGATAGGAACCGTCGAGTAACCAACGTTTTTAGGCAGCTTGTTATGTTGGGGGTGATTAATAAAAACTAGAAAAAAGTGTGTTCAACGGATGGATTACTTTTCTCACCTTCTGTTGGCCTATGATCATTTGATAAGTTCGAATTATCAAAAACCAACCACGAGTTGAGGGACCAATTTAGCATGAAACTAAGTTGCAGATAGAATTTTTGCTGAAACTTATTGGAGGATTTCGACTCTGCCCTTAAAAAAAACCCTGAACAAATCCAAAACCTTTTTTAAAAACTCGATAAGAAGAAAATGTTCTTGTTTCCAACCCTCTTGCTCCATTAGTACACGTGATACAGACATAGATAGCCAGCCAGCAAGACCCACATAGAAACCGAAGGGATCCATGTTGACAGTTTTTGATAACTGTTTTAGCTGACGATTTCCAATAACTGTATTCTATTGCACATATTTCAAATGCCCACACCTAACGTTATTTGTGACTGGAAGAGTGATTACTTGGTATTGGGATTAAGAGTAATAGAGTATCACAGTCAAATCAGGTTGGTTACAAGGATTCTTGCATGATCACCCTAACTGAGCATCGTCGAGCTAGGTCAGTACCAAGACGGGTGGATGCTTGAAAATACCAGGTGCCGTAAGTGATAAGGAATTAGTGACGCCTTTTTGGGGTGCTTCCTTTTTCATATATTGCAAGCCAAGTCAAGAGAAATGTGCAGTATGGGAAGTACGAACAGGAACGGTTGATGCTGGAGATAGTGCGAGTGCACTAGTTAGCTTGTTAGCTCGCTAGTAAAGCTTAAAACTAATGAGGAGAGTAAGAAAGAAGAAGAAAATTAAACGGGATAGAAGAAAAAGATTTAATTTTGCCTAACCTTCAAAGTAGAGAGGGTGTAAGTGCTTTGAAAATTGGCAGTCGAAATCTCGTCTTTTACATAGACTTGAACCCGATCAACTGACGCCGGTCAGATATAAGCAACTAAAAGGCCAAGACAGACACTATCATTGAAATTGCTTTACTTCTCGTATTCAAACCACTTTTCAGGGCAGAACATGTACAAAATCTTTTGACACTACTTTAGATTAGCTTGTTGGCGATTGCTGAATCTGTGATTTGATTTTGTTTCCCTCCATTAAGAGTAAGTATTTTTTTTCTTATTGAATTAACGAGTTCTCAAAACACAAATACGGATGTGTTTTGTTATTTGCATTTGCTTTTTTGCGGCCATAGCTGACTTATTTTGATCTGATTAAAATTTCCTATGGTCTTTTTACATCTTAGTGGCGGCCATGGATTGCTCCCCAAGCATGTTGTAACTTTCAACCGAAATGCAGGGATTCTGTTCGGCTTCGAAGTCGCCTTTTGAAAATCAAGGAACAATGTGTCTGGTCTCAATTTATTTTAATCGCTTCGAATGATGCAGAAATACTTTAATCCTTGTCCTTCCGCACAAAACTTTTAATTAAAATTATCTCGATTTCAACTGCTTAAATTAGGGTTAGTTGATTCCGAAAACAGTTACAATGAAGACAATATTAACTGCAGACTATGAGAGTCACGAGATGTGAAACCAAACCTCGCGTGATCTTGCAATCAGATGCACCATCCCCGATGCTCAAAATTACTATATTTGTAACAATCAATATTAACTAATTTTGAATTATTTCTCGTCGCTATTATTACGATGGTGTGAATAGTTATGCTGGCAACAGCATAATTCTAGACAAGATGTTTGGCTAAAATGGTCAAAAACAAGCTGGGTCGTTATCATTTGATCAGTGGTGCCCTTACACTGGTTACGTCCCCAGTCGTCCCAGCTTGAAATCTGCTTATCACAGTATTACTTATTCAGACCATTAGTGATATATAATTAAGATTTAGAGGCAACAAGCACCAATTGGGCATCACTTTGGCCGGTATTATTTCCTCATAGCCAGATTCATGTATTCATGTCTTTCCCAAAAGCCTCAGTGCAGAGTGAACACAAAATATCCCAACCGGTGTTTGATCTTGGTTTGCCGTTCATTCTCGTAACCGTTATCTCCTTGGCAATCTGAGCTTCCCTTTTCATCACCATCGACAGAAAGAAACCCATCTTAGTGGATGACCTATGCAGCCAGAGAATGCATCGGCCGAAGCGTAGCGATAAAAAAAAGGATGAGCAATTTAGTCCTGACTACTCATGGATTGAAGATATAAGTCATGACTGATTCATCGTGAAGAGTCAACGTACCATTTGCTGATTGGAATCTCCTACAAAATCACTCATTATGAACCAACATCAGACCATCATCGAAATGTCTTTTTAAAGATGCCATGATTATTAAAAACAGCTAACCGTCACTATCATCATCCATTTCTTCTTCATTTCTCTTATTCTCCTTTTTTTCTGGTTCTTTTTTTCTTGTTCTTCTTGTTCTAGTTCTTGTTCTTGCTCCTCTTCTTTTTCTTCTTCTTTATATTCTTATTTTTCTCCTTCTTCTTCTTCTTCTTCTCCTCCTTCTTCTTCTTCTTCTTCTTCTTCTTCTTCTTCTTCTTCTTCTTCTTCTTCTTCTTCTTCTGTACAAGCAACATCGTTTCGACAACACAAGTCAATAGTACATGTACAGAATTCGTCTTCGAGAATCAAACGTTCAAACTGTTGGAAGAACTTGAAATCCGGAGAAAAAGAGACCATTTACACGGCCAGAATACTGTGGGAGGTCGTTGAGAATTGAGAAGATTTGCTTTTAATTTGACTTCAAATGAAAAACCTTCGGTTGCTGCTGGTGTGAAAACGCGATAGTAATAATGAAGATGACTATTTTAGCCATTGTCGCTGAAGTGCTTCGAACCTTTCTGAATGGATAAGCAAAAAGGTTGTAAAAATTGGAAATCTGAACAAGAATCAAGACTTTCCAGACCTCGGGGCGTATGAAACAAATTCTGTGAGATCTAAAATTAATGATATTTCTGCAGTCGTGAAAATGGTCATTTTGGCACGAACATTATTAGAAGATGAATCGAGACCACACCTCGAGTCTCTTTTGAAATGATACCATCCGTTTTCGCTAAAGATAATATCAACTATGCCTGATTATCTTCTAATCCACCTATGATACATAATTTACACCTGTGAGCAGCACTCAGAAGTGGTTAGAGAGTTTCCCAACAGGAACTTCATCCAACGATATTTTAATTTTTTTTCAAATGTAATAAAGGATGTAGTATCGCAACATCATCATTAATTTCTTACTAGGTTTTACCATTATCCTAGCTTTCAGTTACTTTTTATCTCAACTTTTAATCGGACTGTCATTCTACTGTAACAATCAAACAGAACAATCGGAAAATCAGAAAAGAGCGAACCCACGGTGGGAATCAAACCCACACGCTCTAACCAGAGGGGGTCCAGTATATGCCTGGGAACCTTTAGCCATTTAGCTTACGGGACTTTGTGGTTAAGCAGACACTAATTATATGCCTTAAATCTAACTCTTTACAACCGATATTCCACGCTTGTTGATGTTTGCTAAAAATTAGGATGAAGTGATCTCTATTTCACAAATCCGACAGATTTTTTCTGCAGTCGTAATTGATCAAACGTAGGAACAAAGCAGAGCTGTCATCGAAGATGATGAGGGGTGCTGTTGGACTAACGGTGAACCCATAACCACCGAGAAGATGGATGGTGACAGGTTCAGAGGTGAGCCATCTGATTACAAACTATGAAGCTGAGTCAGGAGCCACCAAAAATGCAAAGAAAAAGTAATCGTTACCATGAACAAACGAACCCAGCTCAAAAAGCATTTTTCTCTTAGAAAATAAAACGACTCATATCGTTGATGCGGGAAAAAGACAACTCTTTTGTTGAAGAATCAGATGATCCGCTTGTATTGGACACAAAGGACATTGCTAATTTCAGTGCAGCTGAAACGATAGCAGAACGTCACTGACAAGGCAAAGGTCAGCTCGAGTCAATTATGGCAGATTCACTGAGAAGCACAAGTCGATGCTTTTTCTACAAGCCTAGCGACACGAATATGATAACTTTCTTCAAGTACAAATCAGTGGGACAAACTTCATGATGAAGGAAGCATAGGTTGACAGCCGACTTTTCTCTCGACTATCCATCTCTTGCCAGAATAGACAGTGTCACTTAAAAGTGTTCCACATACATGAGAACCAATCTGTTCCAACCCATCTCAGAGATCGAGGAAAACTTAACACGTTAACAAACAGAGCTGTATGGTATATTACGAACTTGAATGACATTAATCGGGAAAAATCCAGGGTCAGATGTTCTCATAGTTGATGGATCATCCATTTTGAATACATTGCTACTGCGTTCATCGAAGACGTGTGACAAATATGCAATAAATGACATACTTCCGAGAATAAAGACGTGCAGCAATGCTTACAGGGGAACAGGCATTGTGTTTGCTGTGTACGGGGAGTCCAGTCTAATGTCTGACGCGAGGTCGAAACTGGGCGAGACAACCAAGAAGAAGATAGTAACAGGCCAAGGCAAACTCCGTTCAACTGGCAGAGTTCTTTACGAGCAGGAATCGTTCCATTCCTTTGTTGATAAAGTTACTGAAAATGACAACAGCCAATATAGCCATTGTTACGAAGTGACGGAGAAGACGGTGTCAGCAAATCTAGATTCAGTAGCTCTGGGTAACCATCTAGAGGCAGACTTTTGCATTTTCCTACATACCCGGTACGCAATGAATGAGAAAAAAAATCATCGATGATTGAAGCTAATTACACAGCCATTGTAGTCCATGCCACTTCAAGTATACCCTCTTTGATGCAATTTGAGAATATGTGGGTGGCGTTCGACTGGGGAAAGAAGAGCAGATTGAGTCCAATTTATGAGGTAGTTTTGGTCATAGGAACAGACAAAACATATTATATCCCATGCCTTCAGCGGTTATGGTGCCGTGTAAGCATTCCATGGCAAGTACAAAAAAGTCTGCAAATAGAACATGGGACGGTTGTGATGAGATCTCAAGTACTTTTGCCAAAGTTAGCCAACACGTCTGTGCGTTGAAGGATAATTACCTGCAAGCATTGGAGAGATCTGTAGCGCTCATGTATGACAGGTCCAGCTATTTCACAACTGAACAACGATCTCAATATGACTTGATCCCACCAATCCAGGCAGCACTCAAAGGACGTACCTGTGCTCCTTAACTTCGGGGACAGCTATTTCTTGTAAGGTCACCTTTCAATGGTTACGCTTCTAACTGTTCTTCATCGTTTTCCAATTCGTTCATCTGTATTTTATAAAAAGAGCTGTTAGTTTTCAAAAACTTATCGAATCCTGGTGGTTTGTGGTTGGCTCAGCAAACTCGAATATTTTTTACGTTTTTTTTTTGCTGCTGACTTAGTTTCAGCATGTTGTCAATTTTTATGGTACCATTTACTTCTTTTCTCCCAATATAGTGATCTAATGACCACAATAATTTTTTTTTAATAGCAGAATTGGTTTCAGTTAGATCTAAAATAGAGAAATGACACGAAAACCTTTTTAATTGGACAACACAATGAATTTCTATAATAAAATGAACTTACTCTCCAGATAGTAACCACCATGGGAAATGGATACCACATTGGAATTTTAGGTTGATTGTTTTTGCACCATTTGCTGTAACGTGGTCTACAACATAAGACATGGCAACAAAATATCCTCAATCGGAAAAACCCAATCAATTTCTGAGAAAAATCGTATCATATAAAGATCTTAGCCACTCAACATTCCGAGTGGCTAGGTCCATATTGTTTTGGAATGACCCGTTGACACACTTGTGGTAATTTTCACACTTGAGTTACCAACAACGATTAAGCCTAAAAAGCACTAAGCTTCCCAATAATTGTGAAACAAGATATCATGGGATCACTAAAATCTCACCGTAATGTATATATGTACAACATTCATGTCAGTATTTTTCTACATCCATCATAATTGTTTCTACTTGATTTCTCATACCATTGTCACCTTGTTGGTAGTATTTACCGTAGTATAAACCTATATCAGATTAACTATGTAGTAAAAGTAGCATATGCTAAGTGCCTCACACTAAATACTTGCAAGGTATGAATTCCAACTTAGTTATTCTGCACTTGTTAAATTGCTATAGTGATATACAAACCTCAACCTTTGTGAAAGATGGGCTAAGATTAGCGATTCGGGCCAATTATCACTTGTAACTGGAGTTATTTAACAGTAAACAAGAAAATTGTTCTGTACAACACATAAATGAAATATGAACACAAAGGTATTTGAATATTTGAAACTGAAACCATAGCTGCTGTACTAAGATTGAAACAAAAACAAAGCAATGCCGTTACTGAAATGTCAGACATGTTTATCGTATTATCTGGCCGTATAAAAAAGGAAAAAAATACTGTGCCAGTAAAAAAATGTATGTTTTCTACCTCCAAACTTTTTATCTCCTTTTTTCTTTTGTCACTGGATATTATTTTCAACGGCTAGTGGTTTCAATTTAAATCCTCAGAGTCAGGGCCAGCCCTAAGGTCCTAGTTGCCCTGGGCTAGCTCAACTTCGGTGTCATTTAAGGTATTGTATTATATTACGTTCATGAAAAAATGGTGATCTTTGGGGCAATTTAAAGCATTGTATCTAAACTTGGGAAGGGCATATACGCTAATTTCATCTCTGTGCTCAAAAATTTCTTATAACCTTATATAATGTCGATAAGGGATTTGCCATGATCTGATACATTCATGTTTCAGAGATGATACTAAATAGGGTAAAAATGTGCTGTTGCTAATGGGATGATTTTATTGGTTAATTTACCTTCCATAACAATTAAGATTACGTAATAGAAACTCAGGGCATTTCATGACTGATCACACATTACAACTGCTTGAGATGTGTTGGGACGAACAAAAAACTCATAATAAGGATACTCAAGGTATCAAAAATCAATTACCTAATAAAATAGCTTTAGGCTCATTAGGGCTGATCTTTACATGAATAAACCATGTTGACGGATGTTAGTTATATCATATTATTGAAAGAAAAACCTTGATTTCATATGGGGGTATTTTCTTATTTTAGTTATTTTTAATCAGTTCAATATATTTCTTTCTCGTTCCCATTTGTATTTAGAAAATTCCTAATGTCTCAAACACCTGACAAGCGTCCCCTAGAACTTGGCACCACGGGCGACTGCCAGTGTTTCCGATCACTTGGTCCGGCCCTGATCACGGGGTTCTGATAACTGTTTTTGTCGCATGCAAAACACTAATCAATTCCTACCTGTTTGTCCCGTAACTAAGCGGTTGCAATGACGTAAGCGACCATTGTGTCTGCCTGATTCACAAAAAGCTCGTGTGCAGCATTCGATGGATGCCTTTTATGTCAATATTGGCAGTAATTAATCTAGTTATTTATTTCTGCCCTGGGCGTACACATGCATTGGAAAAAGCCGAACGCCCAGCTGCATGCAGAAAGACATCTAAGTTCCCATAGAATAAAGACGACTCACTCATTCACATTCAATCTAAAAAAAATGAAACCTATACACACATTTTCATGGCACAATACATCGTCGTATACCACTAGGCCCGGAGGCCCCCGGGGGCTGGGTTGTTTTTTTTTGGGGTACAGCTGTGTATTGAAATTTATGAGTTGATTCAGTATGACCATTATTTAATGGCTTGAGTATTATTTACCGGCAATATAGTATGAAGTATAGGATAAAAACTGAATGGCTAAACAGCGGATTTGATGTGCAGTGTGTATGGATGGGGAGTGAGAGAATTTTGCACTGACTCGGAAAATTCGTCACGGAGTCCTGAACTCATAAGAGAGAGAGAGAGAGAGAGAGAGAGAGAGAGAGAGAGAGAGAGAGAGAGAGAGAGAGAGAGAGAGATCACAAAAATAGAAGAAAACTCCGTGGGTGTAACACGCAATTACTCGACAACTGGCCATTATACAAAGATCCTCCCGATAATCACCTACAGTGCTAAAACATGGAACCTAACAAAGAGACAGACCTACAAACTGAGAACCATGCAAAATGTGCATGAGAGAATCATGATCAACCTCACATGGAGAGATCACAAGACAGCACGGTATATCAGGAAGAGAACGGGAGTCAGAGACATGATAGAATCCGTTAAAAAACTAAAATGGCAATGGGTCGGTCATGTTGCAAAAATGGCAGACAACTGATGGACATCACGACTCTCAACATGGATCCCCAGAGATCACATGAGAAACAAAGGTCGACAAAAAACAAGATGAATAGAGAATTGTGGCGAATCCAAGGGAAAGTCTATATCCAACGACAGACGTTAAAAGACTGATGATGATGATGACATTCGCACACAAAGTATCGCAGTGTAGTGTTTGAAGTCGTTCGGATAAGCTGTGGTCGAGAAATCTAATAAAAATGAATATGCCTCTAAAACCGAAGTATTCTTGGCCTCTCTAATCATCACTGCTGTAACATGTCTCTAAAACGCTAGTTTCATGCCGGCCGTTACACGAAAAACACAAGGATGATCTGCCTCACTGAATGTTACCACTCTAACACGTTTCTTGAATGTTAACTTCCTGCCGGAGATTAAACAAAAACGTAACGGACGCAACAAAACCACTGTATTTTGGGACGGGGGGGGGCGTCTTCATCCCCTTTCCCCTTGATATGGGTCAAAAAAATGGTAAATTTTATGACTTGTTGTCGCTTTCTTCCCGTCACTCCCGTTCTCTTGAATACATTTTTGATTAATATCGTTACTTACTGCTAAATACAATTAATTAGCACCATGCACCATAAAAGGCTTGTCCCTTCAATACGTACACCTTTGAAACGGGTACTCCACCAGCAGATATAAACATAAATAGTTAAAATGGATGAAACTCAATGCTTACTAAAATGATAGACTTACATACAAGATACATCTTTATACATACATGCACATTTAAACCCACACATGTGTAAACATGCATTTATAATTGGAAACAGTCAACCAAAACCGTCAACTAAGACGTCAACATAGGTTTCTTCAGGTCTCAAGTTAGTCTGGCTGGCTGGCTGGTAATGTATGTATCACGTTTACAGGACTCACCAAATGAGCTAGTGGGCTGCAATTTTCAACATTTACTCTTTATTATATCTTGAAAAAATAGTTTTCTTACTCCCTCCCTTCCAATAGCTTTTTAAATGGGGGATTCAATTTTCAATGAAAGCTCATGTCAAATTGATACCACATTTTTGTCCAGCAGTATTCATTTAAAAAAAAAATTCAGATTCTTTTAATGATCACTACCCAATATGAGGCCAGAGAAGTAACTTATCTTTTGATCACCTTTTTTCAAATTTTTTTTTTATTGTTCACCACCAGCACATCATACTGCCAAAAGATGTTGGGCACGTTGCAGTGTCTATTGAGAGACTAACCAGATCTGTAACATTTAGATTTGAAAAATATGTAATTCTACGATGCAATAAATATTGCGCATACCATCTCAAAAATAATTTTATGGACAACAATATAGATTGAAGAACACAACTTACGGAAGATTAAATTCACAAAAATATAATTCATATACACACACGGCCCCTCTTTCCCTATATCTCTCTCTCACACACACATATGCACAGATATACATATACACACACGCGTATACACAGGTACACACAATTTCATAAAGCAAGGCGTTATATTAAATTGACAGAAATATATCCTGTGACAGATCAAAAATTAAAAAATATATCATTGTTTTATAGTTTTAAAGATATGCACTATACGCATACATACGTATTTATGTATGTATGTATGTATGTATGTATGTATGTATGTATGTGCATTACATATATATCTACATGAACATGTATATATATACAAATATATTTTGTACACATAAATCTATATTTTAAACATTCATAATATACATATGCTGAGAGAATTCAAGACAGTATGCGATATTTTTCAGAATTTAATTTTCCGTAAGTTATGTTCCAAGTTGTAAGTTATATCCCAAAACATGTAATCTCATATATATATATATATATATATATATATATATATATGTGTGTGTGTGTGTGTGTGTGTGTGTGTATATATATATATATATATATCAAATGGCTCTTTCAGTTCATACGATCCTGAAAAAAAGGTTTTATCGCTATGAATATAGCATCATTGTAAACTGAAATCACTAAAGTAAAGCAAAAAGCGCTCACAATGGGAGTTTTCAAAAGAATAAAGAACACATAATCAACAAAGTTGACAATTGTTTCTCAAGATGGAATTGATGCATCCAATGGAGACAACCGGATGTATGCATGCAATGGTGCAGGTAGGGTTGGTATTACCTGGAGTGGAAATTCGTGACACCACCTACCTCCATCCAGAACTTGCTCTCTTCAGCGATATCTAGAATTTTGGTGATCTTTTTGTACTTACATTATTCATTACCCAACAATATTTGCCAATATTATTGAATGTGATGGGATAAACCTACTTTTACTAACGATTCTATTCAGTTTTAGTTTACGATCTTTCACTTCTGACTTAGCAGAATAAAATGAAGAAAATAAATGTAGATATCATAGAGATATTTTCATTTCGTGTATTTAAAAAACAAAATAAAACAAAAACAAATAGAATATGCATTAAAACTAAAAAGCACTCCGAGAGCACATGCCTTTGTCAACATCATGGTCGGAGGAAGTAATCATGCATGGATAAGCCCTCAAATTCGATCACGTCTTCCATAGTACATTGCCCAATCTATCACAAACTTTAATTAGATCATTCAGAACTTTTGGAAATATCGTGTTGACAGACATGAAATTTCAGCGATAACATATGGTATGAACACTCAACAGGCACATGTGGAGAGTTTGTGCATAAATCCAACAAAATTTCCATCACTATTCTTGTAGTCCATTTCTTACCCTTCCCCACATTTACATTGTGATTCATAGAGAATTTGGGGGGATATTACGTTGAGAGACATAGAGTTTTGCTGAAAAGTAGTGTGGATGTATAACTATAACATAGGGGAGTCAATTGTGCATGAATCCAGCCCAGAATTTAATAATTTTCTCATAACCTATCGTCTATCCATAAATGAAATTTAATGGAAAGTTTTTGAGAACTTGTGTACATATACAGGAAGTCAGTTATAAGCAAATACAAAAAAAATGTATGAGGTGGGTTCGATTCTCGTCTGGGACATTTTTTATTTCAGTCCAAGTTTGAGTTCAGTTGCGACAAAAAGTCACAACATTTAAGATGAAGATGAATAGCGGCAAAACATGATGGTAAGTTGTCCAATACCTTTTCATGATGTCACCCGAAGCAGGCTGCATATCAACATTGTATGTATCATCGCTCCCTGCTTACATTCACATCGTGGGGGTCGTAAGACGCCAGTAATTGTTTTTAAAATATTCTATGAACTGAGGTATTTCGGTGAAATGCTTCATAAACTGAGGTATTTGGTGAAATGCTTCATAAACTGAACTATCAAATCGAAGTGCTTCATGAAATGAGCTATTCTGATAAAATGCTCCATGAACTATTTCCCTGAAATACTCCATGAACTGAACTATTTCCCTGAAATGCTCCATGAGTTAAGCTATTTCAGTTAATAACTTTACGAATTGAGGTATTGGCTTCATGAACTCCGACAGGTAATTCGCAAGCAGATGTTGCAAAAGACTGTTATTGATACAAGTTTTAGTCCAAAACATTCAACAACATTTAACTGGGGGAAAATTTCTACCTACCTACACCTGTATAGAGACGCACCCAATGTTTCATTTGCACACCTATATACACAGACATATCACTTAAAAGTGAATGTAACCGGCTAATTGAATCCAATAATCATCGCAAGAGAAGGAAAGTGCTGGATTTGTCAGGGGTAGGGGGTAAATAAGACTATTGTATGGGGAGAGAGAGAGGGAGGGAGAGAGAGAATGGCGTGTGCGCTGCTTCTGTATCTGTTTGCTGTCAAACTAAGTCTTATCCTATTTCCGCTTTTTTACTTTTTTCGTAAAAGTGAAACAGTTTTGTAAAGTGGGGGATATCTGGAAAAATTCACAGTAATGTTACGGAAAATGGAATCGAACTCGGGTTCTAGTTGATGATGTTTATATTTGTTTGGAGGTTATAGCCTTGGGAATGGTTGACATCCACATCAGATATGGCGGCATTCAACAGACAAAACATATTTATCAATATGTTGGTAATCAATTTATTGTTATTCTCATCAAGGCAGATAAGGTTTGGGGAGTGACTGTTGATTTTTGTTATCAAGAATAGGGTACAGATTGGTTTCTCCCCCAAAGGAAAATTGAACGTGATCGCCCTACAAGAGTCTTCCTGTATGACCGGCATCTGGTATTCTTAGACAGTTTCCCATCTAGGCACTGACCAGATTCCACGTTGCTTAACTTCGGTGATCCTACGTAATCAGAGTATCTTATACAATTAGGCTGTAACTGAAATATTGAGGATGGGATAAATACACACACACATAACATTTAAACAAGAGCTAAGAAATGAATAGTTATAAACTTCTGAAACATTATTGAATAAAAAATCACGTATGATCTGAGACATTACACACATGAATATATGAATACCTATATATGTACATCATATTTATAATATATTTACAATATATATATATATCACACTAACACATCGCTTCCAATTTCCCGAAACCATGCCATGGTAAATAATTGAGGGTCCTCTAAAAATAATTTCACATAATTTTCAAAAAGAACAGAATTTCGGCTTACATAGCAAAATCGTGGGTTCTTACATCAGTTTAGCTTTGAAGATTATAGAGATATTGAGGTATTCAGATATATACAGTCAAGGTATGCTTCTTCTTACATAAAAGGTACTGAGGCTTTTGATGCTTATCTAAGCTAAGAACCCACTTATACAAGAACATAACTTCACTCGAGGTGGTACTTGATCCATACCGCCAGGAAGACATGCTGGAAAAGCAGTATTGCTTTTAATCTCCGTTAACCGTGTCACAGTGGGCAACTGAAGATCCTTTAATGATACATTCACTTTCAATTTTTGTGTGAATGCAGAAAGAAGTGAATTTCAGTTTGCATAGTAAGATCATTAGTTCTCACAGCAGTGAAGCTCTATGTCGGAAAGAATTTGATAAGTGTAGAGACATTATATTTGGGAACATATTTCGTCTAACACAAGAATAAACCGAGTAGAAAATCGAACAGCCGACCACGTTAATGTAAAAAAAAAAAAAAAAGGAGAAATGAACACCGAGCGGGACTCGAGTGCGCTATTTCGAGCACCTGCCTACCAAGAGTACTATTAGCTCGGTCAGTAGATCATAGTCACGTCAACATTACTCTGGTGGGTGCGACTTCGAGATCTGCCCGGTGCTCATTTCTCTATACAATTACGTGGTCAGTTGTTTGGATTACAACTTAATTGATTTCGGTGCCGGACAAAATACAATTTAAATAAATAAAGTATTATGACAAAACTACTCATTTTATTTAAACTCCTTCATTGGTAGTTCATGTCAAGGTGACTCCAGTTGAGAGTGAATTTGTCATCAGTTTTTGAGTACATGACGTCACTGTTTTTTTTGCTGGAATTATCGTCATTGTCATTGTCATTGTTGTGACATAGAAAAGAAGAGTCAAAACTCAAATAATAATTTTGACAAAACATAATGTTTTCTTGGTTGAATGATTCTGAGAGATGGTTGAAATCCCGAGCGAGACGCGGGAAACTCTGTGTAACATAGCTGAGCATATTGAGCGGTATGTCACTTCTTCAATGATTTGGTAAGCATCCCCATCTATATCTCTATCAAGCGCGTGTGCACACACACACACACACACACACATATACACACGCACACGCACACACACACACACATATATATATATATACATACAGACGGATTAATCAGTAGGCACCTAGTTTCAATGTGATGGTGCAGCATTGGCGTAAACAAACCAAGCGTCTTAAAAGTGGAGAAAACCGATTCTTACCAATAACTGTTCTTCAAACTTGTTTATTTATTTTTTTTTTTACTTATTTACTTGTTTATTACTTATATTTGGCGTCGTGGCCTAATTATAAACGTATTAACACCCAGACGCATTTAGTAAATAAGATTATTGGAAATTGCTGCAAGTGCATCGATTTATACTGCTTCAACTAGAGATTGTACATACGGTAAGTGCAAAAAAATATCCAATAAATCGTAGGAGAGATTATTTTAACATCCTTATACGGCTTCAAGATTGACTGAATTAGGACCAGAGATTAAAAACATAAATACAAAATACAAAGATGGAACATTGGAAAGTTATGTATAAAAATCAGATATCTTTGGTCTGGATTCCGTCAGTTTTGAAGGTGAACATTGTATATAGTTTTGAGTAAGGTCATTAACATCCGAACACTTTTTTTTGACGATTTAACTCTATATTGTGTGTGTTGTTGACACGGTCAATTCATTCTTCAGCCATCTTTAAGTGTACTATTCAATTTTGATGGTTGTCAACAGACTTCTCAAATGGCAGAAGTATACAAAATATTCCAATACAAAATAGGATCTGGCTAATGTAGAAGTCTTTCGTTCTTAGGCCTAGATTCCTATGCGTTATCCATGTTGAGTTGTGGAAGCCACATCCAGTTGAATCCTGCATTTGTCTGACATACACTCAGTTGATATATTGATATGGGCTGTCTCCTTGATTTCCTTGAGTTGCCAACCTCATTCCTCATCTATGATGTTAATTTCGATGCAGAATGGGAAGTTTGAGCTTTTTTCATTGAAACTAGGGAGTTTAACCCTAGCGCAGCCAAGCCTGTCAATCTTTCTATATATATCTGCCAATCCATCTATCTATCATTACGAAACAATAAACCAACTGAGTTTTTGTTAATACTCGTCAAGAAGGATATTTATTTCTGTAACCAATGAAACCATTTTGGAAATACTTTTCAGATTATTGGATTCGTAGAAAAACAAGGATTGATTCTTACAAACAATATCAACATCTCCATTGGGTTGGGTTTTTGGATACTGATACATTTTCCAGGGCCAAATTCCAGTTTATCATCTGTACAAACTATAGTATACAGACATCTGATGAAGGTCAGGGTGGGGGATGACTGAAGTGAAACCACCAATACAAATAAATAACTGCTTAATCATGATATATCCTCATCTCAGAATTTCAGACAGAAATTACTCATCAATTGTAATATTCATTACAAAGAAATGAAACTATTTGGACAACGCGTAACTGACCCTGAGTGGAAGATCCCCAAAAGATTTATGAATAGTACTTCATCTCCATTTCAACTGGAAAATCTCACTTAATGTTTTAGTGATGTTTTAGTTTTGATCCATTACTTCAAACTTTGTTTCAGTTAATTGTTTCACTCCCAAGTTGGCCCATTATAGTCTTCCTGCTATTGTAATGATAATTAATTTCATAATCATTATAATGTAATCCGTATAGATATTAGGAAGGGTTGAAAAGATCTCGACAGAAAAATAGTTTTCAACTCTTTATCATCTTTAGTTATTGAAAAAAAAAAAGATGACAAAAATGAAAGCACAAAGAACTTTTGCACTCACTTAGTAATACAGGTTGCTTATGTTCGAATAATACTGAAAGCACCAGTCCTTTTCGATCATTGGATTTGAGTAACATAGAGCTGGGTAAGTACTTAGATGGATGACTACTTGGTAAACTCCGGGTATTGTAATCTTGAAATGTAAAAAAATAGTAGAGTGAGTGACAACACATAGGGTGCTGCTTGTTCACTTCTCTATTTAAGATATGGCATAAAGACAAGAGAGACGTTATATATGAAGCCTTAGGGTACCGTTACCAGTGTGAATACACTCAATCATATTGATAATCTTTTGGGAAACTAGAAATCTGGAGTAGTGTTGTCAATGCATGATATACACTGCAATGATCTTGCAAGCATTGAAAAACAGCAAAGACAGAATGAAGTGAATAGATGGCCCAAAGACATGTTTGGAAGCGGCCATCGTTGCTTGGGGGGGGGATGTATAAAGTAACATAAAGAAATGATGCCAATATCACTGTCAAAGTTTTTTTTCGATTCCTTTTGGAAAAAAAAGAGTTAATTTCGGTATCATCTTAAAATATTCCGATGACAAAAATTTGGTGGATTCCATTCACGTCTGACGATATTGTAATGGTTCCACAAAAGAATTCAAGGGTAACATTAATACTGAGCGGCTCTGTACTTTAATAATGATGCCGGTGAGTTCAACTTGGTGAACAGTCTAGAGTATTGATTTTGGGATAAAGGAAACGATGAGATTTGTCAAATATACTGGAGTATACACTGACTGAAGACGAAAGGGATAAGAAGAATATGATAAATAAAAATGAATACTGGTCCACAATAAAGGCTACTTTCGACTAAGGACTAAAAGAGAGAGAGGAAAGAATCAAATTCCATTAAGAAGTCGTTCTTTTGGTAAATAAACAATGGGATGCTAAGATGTAACTGATTGAAGGATACAAAACACGAAATAATGGTATTTTTATGAGTCCACCTTCTACTCAGAAGTGGAGTCGAGGAGACAAAAATCTTTTTTGGAAACATATTTATAGGACACACACATGCACGCGCACACACGCATGCAAGCTAGCACAGACACGCGCATGAACACCTGCTGTTGCACAACATGCCAACTCGCAACCGTAGATCCAGATGTATGAACACATACATGAGTACATGCACACACTTACACATAATTGCATTTAAAGCACAAGGGAACGCTGGTTGTCAGAAATTCATCAGATATATATATATATATATATATATATATGAAAAAATACAGAAGTTATTGACAAGGATTTTTGTTTCACGTCAGTTCAGTTTGAGCACTGTGAATTTATAAACCCGTATACACACACATATATATATATATATATATATATATATATATATATATATATATATATATATATATATATATATATATATAATGCAGATCTCACAAAAATATATAAATATGTATTTTTGCAAAGGTCTATAAATTCACAATGCTCAAATAAGATTGGCGTTAAACAAGAATCTTTTTCAAATGTGAAAAGAGTTGAAAGCTGTAAAGCCCTCGAAACTCTCTTCCACCTTATATATATATACATATATATATATATATATATATATATATATATATATATATATATATATATATATATATATATATATATATATATATATATATAAAGATTTGCACGATCAGTTTTATATCAATAAAACCAATACACTTCACGAGATGTTATATTTGAATAATATCTGAGGGGAAAATGTATTTTGTTAGAAATATGTTCCAGATACATGATATCGTTGGTTCGTTACCTAGAAGTAGGTGCAGTTGTAAGATTAAACAATCGGATAATGTCATTTTGACGAGATCGGTAATTTCTCTCTGACTTTTCAAATTCTCATCTTTAGCTTTGACAGTCGTGCACGCTCATGCAAAGACGCCCAACCTTCAAAAAATAAGAAGATCCCATTAATCCTAAAAGGAAGGGTGTATAACCAATGCATCCTCCCAAGAGACACTTATGGAGCTGAATCATGAAACCTAAACAAGAGACAGATCCTCAAACTGAGAACCATAAAATGTGCATATGAAAGAATTATGCTGGGCCTCACATGGAGAGACCACAAGACAGCATAGTACATTTGGGAAAAGGCAAGAGTCAGGGACATCATAGAATCCATTAAAAAGCTCAAATGGCAGTGGGCTGGTCATGTTGCACGAATGGCGGACAACTCACAGCTTGGATCCACTGAGATCACATTCGCAATTGAGGCCAGCAGAATATTAGATGGAAAGACGAGTTAGACAGATTCAGAAAGTACTGGCTCTGCAACGCCCATGATAGAGAAGTGTGGCAAATCCTGGGGAAGGTCTATGTCCAACGATGGACGTTAAAAGAATGATGATGATGATGATGATGATGATGATGATGATGATGATGCAGCATCAAGTGCATTCTTTCATACATATTTACCGGCAAAGATATTGTCACCAAATGATATGGTATAATTTTCCCTCACCCCAGGGCTGCAAAAAAAAAACAACAAAACAAAACAAACAAAACAACATATCACGTACAATAAAAGGAAGGTGTGTAAAAAGCAGCAGAATTTGATAAATCAATCAATAATGAAACTTACGTTATTAGGTTCTTTAAGTATTATTTTCCAATCGATCAGCAGGAAATTGATTAACAAATGCAATACATCTAGGCCTTCGTATCGCATACTTGTAAAGAAAAAGGAGGAACATTGACCACAGCTCATATGTATATATCCTTGTGGCGGTGTTTCAGTCCGGCTTTGAATTATTTAGAACATTTATTCGATATAACCTTAATCCATTCGTAATTTTAGCTAATTTCCTTTTTTCCACATAGCTATTTCTCAAAAAATAATTTTTCCCTTTGATTTTTGGTACTTTCAATTCAACAAACCCCGAGGAGTAATTATACTGGTAAATAAAATATGAAAAAACCCAAATTGCAATCGTAAAAACAACAAATGCCCTTTGCTAAACATATGCCTCAAATCGATATTGTATATCAAGCTGAAATATCAACCCAAAATAATCCCTTAGAAGTGAAATATTACATAAAGATATCTGAAACACTCTTTAAACTAAGGTTAGCAAATTATACATCATCTCTTACATACGCAAATACCAAAA